>JANRMR010182634.1:0-11477 GCA_025434825.1 Bergia sp. 'catenularis'
CCTCCTCCTCCTCATCATCATAGTTTCCTCCTCCTCAAATCCTCCTTAGTCTCCTCCTCCGCCTCCTCAAAGCCTCCCACCTCCCAACTCCCACCTTCCACCTCCTACCTCCCACCTCCCACCTTCCACCTTCAGCAGCAGCTCACGCACTACATTTTTGCAGTAGAACAGAAACTTCCACTAACAACTATAAAAAACCAACTGAGCTGGGACGATCTTGTTCCAGTGCAGCTCTCTGCCGATGTGTCTTTACTGTCTTTTCTTTTTCTCTCTGCTTTGTCTTTACTGTCCTTAATTTCTCAAGAACTGGTTAGGTAAAACTTCCAAGAATTACCTCTCGACAGCTTTCCATTTCTTCGCAATTCTTGCCAAATCTGCACTGAAGATGACAGCTAAACAGGTCATCGTGAAGCCTGACATCTTTTTGAACAGAGGTAAATAATCCTCCCTTTGAATAAGAGGGATTTTACGCCAGTGCAAGGGAAAGCCAGAGTTACTCAGACGCTTCTCCATACGAAAAGTATTTTAAAAGTACAACATTATGGTTTTGTATGATTCATCCCTCGCAACACAGGGCCTTCCAAGGGTTCTATGCGAAAGGTGACATGGCCTAAGAAATAGGCAACAAACTTCCTGCTAATCATGCAACAAGCGACAGGAGTTTACTGAGAACAATTAAAAAAAACCGATAGCAACATTTCTCTTTCACTGGCTTGTTTTTTGAGGCGAAATTAATCTTTTTTACGTAGCGAAAAGCGACAGCAGCAATCCCCTTCGAGGGCCCATACATAAGGAGTCCTTCTTACATATTTAAAAATGTATACATCGATTATATTCCAGATCACATTGTCTACATTGCTGACACCCGAGAGCCGCAGTTGATAGCTCAGTCTCTGAATACTGTTCATAATATTACGATACAAAAAAAATAAATCTCTTGATACTTTTAAATGGTTAATTCTTTATTTTTTATCACTTTATATTTTCAATACAAATAATTGTTTGAGATTACAGATTTATTGTTGACATCACAAGAAATTATAGCCTGGGAAAACTATTTTTACGCTTTTCCACGATCAAAATTAGTTCATAAATTGATAAAAGTTTTCTAGGCGGTCGATCTTGACCATGTGATAAAATTGTTGTATCTAACTCAAAGTGTACTCTTTAGATTCGAGACGAGACATTCGCAGAATGATGTTTTGTTAGTTTAGTTTAAAAAGTAATGTAAACTAATAGAATCTGTTCCAATCAAGGTTAAGTTTTCAACCTGAAAGGTTTGTAGTTTCCCGACTTTTGTAGAAATAGATTTAGCCTGAAATATGCTCTATAGGCTGATTTAGACAAAATTATACTTTATCTTAACTGATTTATTAGTTAGACTTATTATCTTGGCGACAATCAGTTTACGTAACGTTACAGTATTCAGTACAAGGTCATCACGCACTTAGAACAAAAACAGTTCATATTAGAAAACATTGTGTTGTCATTTTCATGTAAATCTGTGGTTGTCTCCAAGTTCGTTACAAATACCTGTTAGATCACAGCTGGTAGCCGTCATCACCCTATCGCGGGGATTCCATACTTCGCAAAACTGTGGGACACTGATGTTCAAGTATTGTTCGCCGTACCTCTTTTTTCGCATAAGGGTGACGGAAAATAAAAGGGAGACAGTGTGCGTCCAAAGATTTAATAATTATTTTGTAGTTAGATTCATTTTTAAGGAATATTGATTAATTTTAAAATATCATTTTTCACAGAAATCAGAATGTTCCGATATCTTGGGGTCTGAAAGCCCAAAAATGGGACAGCTCCAATTAAACTGGGACGATGTTTTCCCGGAGGGGAGGGAAGCGGAGGGGGCTCCCATATGAAAAGTGCGGGGATACTCGTCGGAAAATTTCAATTGAACCCCAAAAAGGTACCAATTTGGGTGTGGCTCAAGCTGAGTAATACCCCTAATTGGTACCTATAAGAGACTTAGCCTTTTTGTATGGTGTTACGATTTTAAATTAAAGCCACACCTAGTTCCGATGTTTACGTATTGACTGGGCACCTCCAAAAGGCACCCTTTTGTATACAAATGTAAAGGTTTTGCTTTGAATACCCCAAGTGGTACCAAAACCGGACTTTTAACCTCCGAGAGGTACGAGAGCATCCCCGCCCCTGTTAGTATGGGAGCCTCCCCCGGGGATGAGATTTCCATCTTGCATCTTCCATCATTCACAAAACATCTACAGAATCTGCAGTTAAATATTATATTAACTGGTATTTTGTAAAACCATCTGAACAACCAATAGCCTGAAGGTCCCTCTTCCACAGAAATCTCTTTTCTTTCTTTTTTGCATCAGATGGCAATAAATCAGTGCAAACTCTTTGCATGAAGTTTGTACACAATACTGCAGTACTACACCATTAAATTTTACAACATAATCGTGTATATCTCAAAAAACTCAATTAAACATGGCCGTAAAGTGATTCTAATCAGCAAGAACAATATAACTGCACTTTATTGATTTTGATTAAACGTTACACAGTGATCAAAATGTTTCCTATAATGGTTGCGAGACTTAGCAAACTTTGTAAACATTACTCTTGTGATGCAAATGTGTCAACCACGATTTGAAAAGACTGCTTTGTTCCAACAACCAATAGATACCTGGTTGGCACGTTAATAACAATAGATGACGACACGTGAAGTATCGCTATAGCTGTACAAAAATTTGCAGGTCACTTCTCTGGCTTTTAGTGCATATATAGAGTGTTCATAAATATATTTCGTCACATTTGTTTGCAAAAAGATTCATAATCACAATCTTCCAATACAGAAAGTTTAATTATCTTCTTGAAATTATCAGTTTGATTTAGCTTTCGATTCAAAGTTCTCTCTCAGTTTGGTGGAAGTATTTAGAAAACTCAGATATCATCTAACCAAGCTGTGGTACAAAAATCTGTTAAATACCAATTTTGCAAGAGACTGATCAATGAATGCAGCTTAATTTTTTTATAACTACAGTTGCTGAATTGTATATCAGTTTTAAATTACTGAAAACAAATTTACAATCAAATAACTTCAATGTCTCCATAATAAATTGAAAAATCGTGCAAGCTACACACAGTATAAGATTAAGGTAAAGGATAAGGATAAGGCGCCATTCATACGTATATGTTTTCGTTTGAAAACGCAACCTTCTTCCGTTTCTGTCCTTCCGTCCACGAGTAAACAATAGAGAGATTAATAGAGACATTTAGCAGCGCGTTTACGGCAAACGGCAAACGTCAGATTACCGTTTACGTTTCCTTAAAATAAATAATACGGTACACGAGAATGGTGCAAAATAATTTTCATGTTTAAGGCTAACACGGAACTACTTTCCTTCACTAAGAACAAGCAAACAGTAAATACAAATGAGAGAAAATCATGATCACGTGATCACTTCTGCCGTTTGCCGTTTGCCGTAAACGCGAGTCGACGGGGCCTATGTTTGTTGGTAACTAATACCAGTGTTGAATCAATTACTTTTATATACAAGACTTGATGTTTTTAAAATATTATTTGACACGATTTCAGTTTAGTGAAATTACGGGTAGTGAATGACCTAAAATGTACGTGGTATTGAATAACAGATAAAAAAACATTCTGTACGTTTGCTATCCTAAGTTGTCCGACATCACAACATAATATTGCTGCTATGCTAAGAATCTGATGCTCATCTTGGAGTTGAGGTTAATGTTCTCCATCACCTGGCGACAAATAGAGAAGTGAAAACACGTTTATTAACACATAATCACGTCATGTCACTCAAATTTAGTGACATGAGATCTATGTCCGTAAGAAGTTCATTGTACACGTGCATTTCAACAGGCGGCAACTTCAAACACTGAATTAAAAGTTCAACTACAGATCTGCTAAAACACTCCGAGACTGTTACCGGCAGAAATGACAAAAAGCCCAACATCATGAACATGCGAGTAAATCATCAGTGCTCATTGGAAGGGGTCAGTTGCTCTAATATTTAGAAAATACATCATTTTGCAGTTCATTTTTTGTCTTTGCGATTTTAATCCGAGTGTTTTGGAAGCAAATAAATGATTTTGAGATGAGGATACGGTAAATCATAGCCTGCGCCACAGACTCTCGACACCTCCGGTATAGTCACTATACAGTATATCATTGACCTGTCCACTGTACTCGACATGCTCAATATTATCAAAATAAAACTCGAAGATTTTATCAAAACGCTACCACAAGTCTTCTTTAAGTCAAAAACTAATTAAAATCCATAGCGTGAACAGCAACAAGTGGATTTCAGTCCTGGGGTACCATACCTTGGAGAGTTCTTCAAATGAAATCATCCCATCATTGTCGTGATCAGCATCATCAACTGCTCGCTGAGCAATTCCTCCCAGTTGCTCGTCACTAATGTTGACTCCAACCATCATGCGCAAGATCTGAGAAACCAGCCATTTAATGACAACTTAGGATGTAGTTTTTTAACTTGACAAAATGTTAGGAGCAGAAGGTGGAATAAAAATGAAAGGCTTTAATCTGCTTGAATTTTTCTCTGTAACCAGAGTAAGCACCAGTAGCACCACTCAAAACGTTTTTATTAATATTAATAACATTTAAAATAACATTTTAGATGAGGCCTACTACCCCACAACATTTCTGACATGATTATTTTACAGGAACCACACTGACAATATATGGCTGATTAATTAATTAGTAATAAAATTATTTTCTCAAATAAACCAGATTCCAAACATATGGCTTATTTGGGAGCCAGGATTTACATGTGAGGTCCAACTTTATTTTGAACATGGTATTGTGCAGCTGACTATTGCATGACTTAACATATCTTAAATTATGTTGCTGAAATATAAGGCAAATCATTCAGTAACTGATCATCAGTAGGATACCTAAAATGTGTGCAATTCTACAATTGGTTTCAGCTCCATTAATTTTTGAGTAATTTGTACGTCTCATCCTGCTTTTTACAAGGTTTGAACACTTATTTTACATCTCTATTCCATGACTTCCTTGACGTTGTACAAAATACATGATCTAAAATATGAAATATCCACAAAACTGATGGACCATGATGCTGTTTGCTATGTCTTGATAATATCTGTCGTGCGTAATTTTACTTTCCTTTCACACAGATCTGATTTTCCATAACTTTCCATAGCCAGTCTGGTTTACCGGTATTTAGGTTTTCAGGTTCTGATATTTTAATTGTTACATTTTTAAGACAAATTGCTTTATGGGTCATACTGAAACTACAAAATAAAATAAGTGTGCTTCAAGTATCAGTTCATTATGCTGGTGGTGCAGTGGTTGAGTGGATAACACGTCTGACTTGCAACCTAAAAATTGTGAGATCAATAACCAGCCTGACCATTGTGTTCTGTCCTTAATCAAGGCACTTTTCAATGTATTTGACTTGCTTCAGTGAACTCGGATGTATAAATGAGTACCAGCTTCTGCTGGGGGCTAACCTGCAATGGATTGATATCTTGTGTAGGGGAGTCATGGACTCTTACACGCTTTTCACTATGGAAACTGGCAATAAGTGCTGACCCTATCAGTCAATTGGCTTAGGAAAAGATTAAGCTATGCTTTAATTACCAGTTACGGTAGCTATAATTTACTCTTGTTTTATTAACAATGACAGAGTTTGATCCAAATAACTTATCGAACAAAAGGAGGTTGTCAAGAACACAAGAATTTTTCTTATTTAAAGAATGGTTACCTCCAAATAAATGATGGCTTTATGCAAATTCTGGGTCAACAAAGATGATTTTAAAATAAACACTGGGGGAGCTTAAACAAAAAAATACGGTGTAGTATAAAATAACACAGATTTAGAAGATAACAGGTTGGATGAGTAGTAGACACTTTCTGATGAGAATCTTTAATCTCATTACCATAATACTTACTGTTTGTGCTGATACAGTAGGGAGAAGATAGATTAGAAGAGGAGGAAAAGGCTAGCAGCATTGTACTATTATTAATATCACTCACCCCCAATAGATCATCCTTTGATATTTTTCCATCCTTGTCTATGTCGTAAATTTTGAATGCAACTGGAAAAGTTTAAACAAAAATACATTACAAAATACATTTTTTATGTATTAATTAAGATGTTACTTACCTACATCACTCATTTTTGAAAATCTTTTTTATTACCTATTTTTAGTATTTATTCAGTTGTAGTACATGTACATGTAATAAAACAAAACAATTAAACAAAAAATAAATATAGAAGCACTTGAGACACAAAATGTTTCATTTAGAATATATTTGAAAAAATGTATTTCAGTTTGTACAGTGTACTTTCATTTCCAAACTAAGTGCTCACAAAAAATAATATGGATTGCATGTTTCTGGTTACATACCTTTAGGAATTAGGGTAGGTAAGTAGAAAAACTATTTTATTATATTTGTTTTAAGCTTTTCAACCACTATTATGTTGTACTATACATGAGAGTTGACTGTCACACTTCAGTTGGTTACCAAGCTTTAACTTTTGACTCCATAAAAAAATGTATAGTTTTGCTTTCAAATTGTACTTTTTTCTAAATTTAATATAACTGTTCTGTTTGTCACACCTTTTTAGAAAAAATCTCAAACATTACAAAAATCTTTAGGGCTGGCATTTTCATATTAAGGATGGCCTGACCAGTACATGTAACTGGAAAGATATTTTTTCTTAAACCTAAGGAGAATTGACTTTGATGATACTGATAGAATAGGATTTTTTAACAATTAGATGTAGCATCAACAATAAAAACCCCAAAAGTTACATTTGCCTGAGTCTTTTTAGAAACTATTTTCACTCTGATCTGATTTTTTAAATGTTATATTTAAAATTTCTTTTCAATTGTTTCTGAGTCCCGTACAAGTTTTTTTTCTACTTTCAAAACAGAAGAAACCAGATTTCTAAATTGTCATATGTATGGCAAAGACAACTATACAACTGAAGAATGAAGCTATTGGTAGAAAATATATGAAAGTGTTTGTTCATTACTTGCATTTTGTATTTAGAATCTGTAAGGGAAAAAACCTAATCAGCACAGGCTAGTATGTATGTACTTATTAATTATGTTGCTTATTTTTAAATGATAATTTCTCAGTGACAGTACTAATAATATTAAACAACTTCACTGTAGTAAATGATTTATTCATGCACACTAGAGGTGTTAAACCACCAACTTTGAATATAAAAAAGTTACCTTGTACCCAGGTTTGAACTGGCTGTAATCTGAAACACACACATGTTGGAATGTTTTGTTTGTTTTGATTATGTTTGATGAAACTTACACTTCAGTTTCTCTTCTCTGCTGTTCAATGGATTTTCAGTTTTGCTTTCAATTGGCCGGAATCTAGCAAGCGTTCTCATAAACTGTTTGAAGTTGCACTCCTCTCCATTTTCTCTAAAAATGAAAAACAACCAGATTTAGTAATTTTATAAATGAATACATACCCTAGTAAAATGTATTTAAATAATGACCAGAATCTAGCGAGCGTTCTCATAAACTGTTTGAAGTTGCACTCCTCTCCATTTTCTCTAAAAATGAACAACAACCAGATTTAGTCATTTTATAAATGAATGTACATACCCTAGTAAAATGTATTTAAATAATGACACCTGAAAGTGCTGTAACTAATGTGCCCCATTTTTAACTTTTCTGTCAGTTGTCATAGTTGATCAAGAGCAGTCCCCTGCAAGAAGAGTTGGTATTTTATTTATTGATTTTACACTTCTCTGGTCATTGCTTTCTGTTTCAATCTGTTTTTCAATTTGTTTCTTGCACAGGTAATCCATGTGTTACTTTTAAATTATGTTAATGAAAATATAACTTAATACAGATATCAGTTAAGGGCTCATTGCTATATTTTACAGGTATCTTGTGGACAATATTCAAAAAGAGTGAATTTTGGGACAATTTCTGGCCTTTTATATTGCTCAGTTATTCCATATCTGGGAACAAACCAGGTTATACAGTGTAGTTCATATTTTCAAGGCATTTTAAAACAACAGGCAACTTACACACATCAGTTAGATATGACTTACATGTCATCTGCCAAGAAGGCATCCACAATCCTATCCCCAAGTGGATTGATTGCTAACTCTGGTATCCTCAAAAAATCATCACGGCTGCAAAAACGTTGAAATTAATCAATGATAGCAAAATATCAATATATAATTATTTTGATGTATGCCACACTTTGCACTTTTGTTTAAAGAGGTTCTTTGAATTCATGGCTGAATCAACGGATTTTCTCTCTTTCAGAAGTTAAATTTTCACATTATTTATCCAAATAGTTTCAAAAGATTTAACATCTTAATCCACTAAAAAGACAATAAATTTTGATCACTTCTGCCATTGGTTTTACGCATTTTAAAACAATTTATTACAGTGTGTTCCAGCCCAAAACATAAGAATTGATAAGTACAATCCAACTAAATTGTCTCTTAAAACAGACCATCCATGGCATTTACCTCTATCGGTATCTGAGCAGTCCCTTTAGGGAGATATTTTGGCTTGAAACAGCTTTTTTTGTCAAAAAATCTGTGAGCATGTGCAAACCATGAAAGAGCCTTGTTATACAGTCAAATAAATAAAAATAAGTCACTGAAGTCCAATATTGATAATTAGTTAAAGGTTATTTTAGGATACCTGATCATTCCTAGCCTCACTTTCAGACTCTTTCTTTCTTTGCAGGGCATTGCTTGAAAAAGGAGTCTGAGATCATTAGGTACTAATAATCTGGAGTGACACAGGACTCATGCCCCTCATGCCTTTGTTTTGGGAAGTTCTAATAGCATAAATTAGAATAATTTTGACACTATAATGTACAGTACCTATAACAAACGTTGTATGAAATGGTGCTGAAAGCAATATCAACACGTTGTCAAATAATTTATTCAACAATGCACAAAGCAGGGCAATTATGCTAGGCACTGAAATTCTGTTCACTAAAAGCTGAAAATGAAATTCAAAATGTGAACTCAAAAAGCTTCCATGGTGAGTACAATGCTGAAGAAGTTGATCTTAAGTGAGGAGGAGGAAAAGTACAAGACTAGTGTTGTTTGCTCTGTGCCAGACAAATCTAGAATACCACACGTTGTATAAATGTTAGCTGAGTAATAGTGAAATGACAGTCATGATTAGTTTCTTATTGTCTGCAGTTAAGAAGACAAACAAGCAGCGCCATCTGATAAATGAGTGATTTCCCAAGGCCGGTGGGAAGGCTGACAAAAACAGCTCCTTTACATAAAATTTGAAACAGTGCTTTGCTATGTTTGCTAATGCAACAGCTTTGAATTGCCAAAGACATTTGACACTTTTGCAACAGAATCTTCAAACTCTTCTTTCGAAAACATTCTGTCACTGCTGAGATAAAAGTACAATATTGACAGGCAATGTTCAGCTTCAAGCCATGACTTCGCAACATCTTTATGCTGTTGCTTCTTTATCATGATTTCTTATTGGATGTTGGTGTGTAAAGAAACCTATGTCACTCCAGAGTATTAGTGCCCAATGATCTTAGACTTGTCTTTCGAGTGACACCCCACCAGCAGTGAACAAACAAAGAGTCTGAAACTCACACTAGATCATTCCATATCAAATCAACCAGAGGTTCCAACTTCACACACTCAGATTTTCTTGCAAAAAAAGATCTAAAAATACCTCTAGTTTCCCAAAAATGTTTTGGAATGATACTCCAGAATTGAGTATTTTGGGGATAAAATAGTTTTATAGGTGATGTATTTTTAGGGTATCTTTTATTTTTCCAACAATCAAACTGGAACACCAATCAACAAATGGGATAGTGGGAAACATTAGTTACAAGTTTCAGTGAGATAAGTTTAACAACATAAAATTATCTAAATTTCCATTGCTGTGTGTTACTTTGTGATTTTTAAAGCCGTACTTCCCTTGTAAGCTTCTCTAAGAAGTAGCACACAGCATTAGAGGTTTGGATAATTTTAAGTTATTTTAACTTATCTGAAACTTGTAACCAAGTACATCAGCCAGGTTAAATTCCTAACCCTCATAAGCTTACCAAAGAGTTCCACTGTTTGACTTGTCAAGACTGGAAAATCGACTGTACAGTCTGGAGATCTGATTAGGTGAAACTGCAAATTATACATTTGAGGATACAATTACACACATGATTGCTCAATAATAGAATATCACAAATTAACAACAATGTAAATAGTTTTTAAAATTTTGTATATGTAATTGTGATATTAGTTTATATTTATATTTCACCTTAGCCTTAAAGGCCCTGACACATGGTGCAACAATTGCACGCAATGATGTGTGCAACTGTTTCAATCAGTGTGTCACTCAGCTGCAACATTGTGTGCAAGATGTGTGGCGCTGCTGCCATTTTGTTTTCTCACGTAAAGTGAACTTTGAGTCAGCGGTTAACAAACCACAGAACTGAAGTGTGATTGGCTGAAGACCAAAAGATTCATCACACCATTGCGTGAAATGTTGCAGGGGGCAGACACACGATGAAATTGTTGCATGCAATGTTGCAGAAGTAGAATTAAATTCTACTTTGCAATACTGCATGCAACAATTTCAAAGGGTGACACACAATGCAATTTACGCGCAATGTTGCACCGTGTGTCAGGGCCTTTAGGGTGTCAGAACAAATCGTTACAACAACTACAATGTAAATCAATATTTAAAACTCTCTTTCGATTGGATTCGTTTGTTGTCCTTTTTGATATCATGTGACCATTAGCGCAAGAACCGCTTATTTATTATTGTACTGAATAAACGTATTAATATATACGATTATATATATAACAATAAGCAAAAATTCTCAAGAGAATTGTCACATGATAGATCTCACAAAGGAAAACAAACTGGTCAATCGAAAGAAGAGTAAGTTGTTCAAATAGAATCGTCCGTTAAAACAGATTTGAGCAAATTTCTTTGACATCTGATTGCGAAATAGCACTGAAATTCAACTTTCTCAAAAATTAACATTTCCATCAAAGTCCACTCACATCCAGTTTCTTGCTGAATTTCCGCAACGTCTTCGTCTTGAAGGAGGACGGACGACCTGAGGCCCATGTCTGATCAAGTCAGTCTGATGATCTTCAGAAAAGTTTTGTTACAAATTACAAATCAAATTACAATATAAGTTTCTTTGTTTCCATTTTAAACAATCTTTTGGTACTCCCTGGAAATACAAAGCGACAAATTAAAATCTGATCGTCCAAAGGATTGAGCCAGCGATTTTACTGAAAAAATAACCGCTGGATCCGCCACAGGAGAACGCACGCGCATCAACGTAACAACAACAACGCAACCACGAGGGTATTCCACGTTAAATAAAATTTCACGAGAAAAATCATATTGCACGAACCACGTAGCGGTGAGTGCGATATAAATTTTTCGAGTGAAATTTAATGTGGAATACCCGAGTCAGGCGATGAATTTTCCTT
>JANRMR010182667.1:0-11475 GCA_025434825.1 Bergia sp. 'catenularis'
GATAATGATAATGATAATGATAATAGTATCAGCAGTGATATTGATAATGTTGATGGCTAATTGGGATAGTGATGATTATGGTGATAACGATGATGTTGATGGTGATAACTGAACTCAGTCTAATCGTAAACTTTTTTTCAGAAACAAAAACTGTTTTTCGACAAGCCGAAATGAGCTGCCAGCCCCTTCTACCGGATTCGAGGTACCGGTTATAATCAGCCCCTTTCTCTTATTAGCTGAATCAGTAGTTATAAAAGCTTCTAATATCACTACTAATTAAATGTACAAACAAATGGAGAGCGTTTCCTTTGCGTTGCCGTCAATAATTTTGTTTTCGTTTAAGATATTGCTTTAATTGTAAAGCAAAACAAACGCCGACTTAATTAAGAGAAGGCAGTTTAACCCTATATTTTTGTTTTCCTTAAATTTGTTTGCCAGGCTATTTAGTCGATTATCAAACACTGTTCTTTATGTTTGAGTTTGCCTGGCTCAGTTGAACTTATGCATCGCATGTCGGATATTTAAGGCATAACGATGAACAAGTGTGATAACTAAATACAAAACCGTTTCCAAATAACCCATTTCAAAATGATTTATGTCACATTTCATGCGGTGAAAATCATTTTGTTTTCATACAAAGTTACTTCTCATGATGACAACTTAAACTGAATATTTCTTGTTAGAAACTACATTTTAAAAATGATATTTCTTAAGACATATATAAATTGTTAGATTACGAACGTGGTGCTACCTTTCACGATCAAAGTGTTAACTTAGTTCTTATACTTAGGCTTCAGATTCTACCTTTTACTGTGTGTGAGTAGCACAGTTGGTGAGATCTCTGACTGCTAACCATAAGGTCCGGGCTTGTTCGATCACCGGCCGAACCTTGTGTGACCTTGTTTCGCCACCCCGTCTGCGGACAGGGATGTTAAGCCGTTGGTGTAGTCTCCTGAAATGGCATCTCAGGGGACTTAAAAGAACCCACACACTTCTCGAAAATAGTAGGGTATGTCCCGGTGTTGTGGTGACAGCCACATAGAATATTACTACGTGTAAAATGTGTTACCATCAATAAATAAAGTGCCTTTACTCAACAAAATGCAGACGTGCAAACTGTCTTCGTATTTTGCCGTATTTTTATTGTTTTTAGCGTTGTTTTGATTTTGCTCGCGCCCCCTTAAGTATTAATATCTTCACGCTGTGATACAATCTACGATCTATTCATTCTGTTATAATAACGATCTCAAAAGAACGCCAAAAACGCGCCGGGATATTGTTTGCAATCACAACATTCCCGAAGATCAGCACGAAAAACTTCAGGAAACTTTTTCTCTAATTCTGAACACCTATTCGGTTTAAAATAGTGAAATTTCTGCATAGATTTGTTTATAACCAAGAATGGAAATCCCTAGAGCTTGCAAAAATGTAATTAAAAACTAAACCAGTTCAAAATTTTGGTGCCATTTTGCTGCCATGGTCAGCAAATATTTCGGTCGGCATCAAAATGTACCTAATAGCTTTGCTACGAAATAAGAAAACCGAGTTCCTATAGCAACGTGCTGCAACATTTCGGAATGTACTTATAAAATAAAACACATTCCATTATAAGAAATGAATAAAAACAAATTATAAAACCATGCAAGGAAGGGGTCATTATTGTTTTCAAGCGCATTTCTACTGTTAGTTACACAAACGTTTACGCGACTTTTCCGGATATCCGAATCATTTTTTCTAAAAATGGAGTTTTAGTTTTAAAGCAGAAAATTGACATTTCAATTTTTGTGGTAAATGTCTTCAGAATGTTTTTAACATCAACTTTTATTTCAGTTTTTACACTTGGTTTTTATTTTGTTTTGTTGTGGGTGTGATGGTGTTGCAAATTTATGCTGACTCTTGCCAGTTTCAAAAGTATTCTTCAATCTCCTAATATTCGCAGATATGAGTAGACACAAACTTAGCCCAAACTTTTGCAATGCGAACTAAGCTTTACTACAAAAAACTAGCTACTAAAAGTACTTATGTAAGCTCAAATTTCGAAATCTGTATTTTTCTTTAAAAACAACTTACTATGGAATATCTTAAAGTACATTAATTTTTAAACTAAACATCAAACATAACTAGTTTGTCTTCATGGTTTTCCAGTAGTTGTTAAAACTTAAGTCTACAAATCCTTGGTTTAAAAATGTGTTCGGACTAGAAATAATTTCAATCTACAATTTTGTTTGAATTTACAGAAAATTCAAGTCCGAGTGATAACAAAAATATAGCACATCAAACAAGTTTGCAAGATTCGAGAGGTGTGTAAGGTCAAAGAACACATTGGCTTTTCTCAGCAGGCTGGGTTTTCTTTCATTGGTTAAAATGTAGTACATCAAGGATGAGTTTCCAATTTGTCAAGGTGGCCATTTAAGGGTTACTGAAATCACAAAGATGTTGATGGATCCACCGACACAGTTATGCTTCTGGAAACTCTCAGTAACTCAAACTACCTCTACAATACTGACCAGTAGATAGCTCTCCAGCTCTTCAAAATCGCCATCATCCTCAAAAAGAAGAAGAGTCGCGATGTCTAGGACTTTTTCCTCCATTTTGTAGGCTTCCCCTACTTCATAAATGTACCATGAAGCGTTTATACAAGTTACCAACTATCAAATATTCCTAATCAAATTTAAATAAGATTCAAAGATGACACAGAGAAAGTGTTGTGGTAGTTCAAGTGGTCTAATTTTAGAATACCGAGACAAACTATTTATGCAGCTGTTATGGTAACGCCGCTGGACGTTAGCTTGTAGCAGCGCAACACACAAGGTCTATGGAATATTATCCATATTAGTAAGAAATGGTGTTTTCATTCTTTTTTTTAAAAAAATGAATATCAATAACAGTAATATAACCTGGAAGAGTATCAACATACTAATAAGTAATGACAAGACATGCGGAAACCTGTAACAGTATTGAAAGATCACATCCATTTAAGTTACCCAGTATTTTAAATAGGCAACTCATTTCTGTTGCTCAAAATTTTGCAAATCAAATATCCCTACTTCTGAATCTAACTTCGCTAATTACTTAAAATATATCAACTTAAAAATCCTTTCTTCTTTGTTCCAGTAACTAAAGAAGAAATTGAGTGTGAAATAATACTCACACCAAGTATTTTAAAATAGCAACAACATTATTTTTGGTGCATGTATTAATTTTTAAACCAAACACCGCTAATTTGTTTTCAGTTGTTCGAGTATATAAACTTTTAACTCAAGTCTAGAAAGACTCTTAAAAAAATTCTTAAAATTGTTCAACCATGCATAGGTTCTCTTCCAGTTTTTAAAAAACTTGCATTGTAATATTCAAGTATTCAGTCCTAATAAATCATAAAGATTCGACTGGAAATTTTTCAACTGGTTAAGATAAGCGTCATATATCGTTTTTGTCACAACACCCACACCTCTAAAAAACAACAAACAATCCGATACATGCCTATATATGGTAGATGTACTGAACGTTATACATATAGCTGCTATACTAGATCTTTCAGTCTGGTAGAGGGCCGGAGATCCTCCCATTGATAGATTAATTTGTTTCATATTTGTTATGTATCTGCTCCACTCTCTTTTTTCACAAAATCCGTTTTATAAAAGTATTGAGCTTAAGGAATAGACAAAGGGAATACTTCAGGTTTAACTCTTATTCTGAAAAAGGAACGGAGCTTTTACCTTGTTATCGTGAGGAAAGAAGTAGAATTTTCAGTATAATTTTAAAATGTCAAACTTATACAGTTGACAGAGGCGTTTATTTAGGAAAAGATGTGCTCATATCTTGAAGCTGGTTACACTTTACATAAGTACCAATTGATGAGTTGCTAGGTTCTCAATACTTGTCTCCACTTTTTCCTCTTTAAAAGGTTGAGAGAATTGTACATTTCATCTAAGTGAGTTTTGGATTGGATGATCAGCTTTCATTTTCTCGAAACTAATCAACTTATTTTATACTAAAACAATAAGGAGAAGATAGATGATGATCAGTAAAGATTGTGGAATGAAAGGGTTAAAAGTCTTGCTCACAAAACAATACATTTAGGTATAAATGAAAAGTATTGGTCACTTAGATTTTGGGAACCGTCCGTATACAGTGATAGCTCTTTTTTTAAAATTTCAATCTATTGTGTTTATATTTCCATTTTCTTTATCCGTTTTAACAGCAATCAGGGTAAACACTCAGTTTGTAATTTTTTTTCCTTTCCTTTTTTACAAATCTGCTATTCCTCAAAGAGGGGACACAACAACTTCCATAATTCTTAAAGTCCTTGTTTGAAAGTAGAAATTAAGAGAAATACTTCATGCAGGGATTACTTGCTATTTTTAGCTTGCCTGGTTGACCACTTGGCACTAAATTAATGGTTCAAAAAAAGGGTAACTTTAAAAGCTGCAAATAATGTTTTCAGTTTCGTGCTAAATGTAGCATGAATTGACTCAATATATCCTCTTTCAGAATGTATCAGTTGGCAAGAATTGCTCAGTGAGTATTTGAATTGTTATGTTTTCTTTGTTTCGATTTGTATTGTTTTCAATGTCGCGATGTTGAAAATTTATGCTAACTCAAGTTTGAACTGTCGATTAATATTCACAGAGATAAGGAAAGACTAATCTATTCCAATCTAGTCAAAATTAAACATTTATTCATTGTTACATCTCAAAGTTTGCTTTGTTTTGTAAAAACTTACTTCAAATTTTTTTAAGGTACATTAATTTGATTTTTTTTATGAAACAGCAAATATGGTTACTTTGTTTCCACGGCTTTCGAGAATTACATCGACTAAATTCTAAAAAGGACAAACAAATTCTTAGGGCTGGGACGAACCTTCAAACCTCCGTTCGTTCACGTTGCCTTCGAAGGTTTTTGTCAACCTTCTAACCTTCGTTTCTTTGGTCAATAGTTTTAAATTTATACAAAACAAAGACATATTTCGACAAAATGCCCTAATTTCTAAGAAACCTGACTTTAAATTTGAAATGTCTCTTTTGTGTTTCAGACTGCGCCTCTGCTTAGTACATGGTGAATACGTTGGGTGGTCGTGCAGCGGCATATAGTAATCGTTTTTTCATGTGTTGGAGCCTGAGATCGAAAGTGTTTTATTAAGTACTTCCTGAAGCGAAGATTCGAAGGTTCGTTCGAAAAACCCAACGAACCTTCGAAGGTTTTTTTAGCCTTCGTCCCAGCCCTACAAATTCTTCTTAAACTGTTTAAGCAAGCATAATTTTTATCCCAACTTTTCAAAATTTGAACAAAATTCAACACTTCAGTCCCAACAAATACGTAGCATGTTGCACCTGTACTATATTTGAGAGATCTGCAAAATTGTACACCTTTGTTTTAAAAGTTGGCTGGGTTTACTTGACTGCAAAAAACGGAAGTAACGTCAAAATAACAATAAAATAGTTGTGTTTTCACTCGAAGAGCTCTCAATAACTCAAAGCTACATGTACCACTGATCAGTAGGTAGTCCTCTAGCTCTTCAAAATTGTCGTCTTCCAAGTCAAAAAGAAGGAGAGTTGCAGCATCGGAGAACTTATCCGCCATTTTGAAGGTTCGTGCAACCCCACTTCAATAATGTGCTATGAAACAAATTCCCCACTCTGGGAATCCAATACAAAACTATTCCTTATCAAATTTAAGTAGGCTGTATTTCTTGACGACGCTAAGAGAGTGCAGAGGCAGCTTAAATTGCCCAATATTGTAGTATTCTCAAATAAACAGTTTATGAAGGTGCCATGGTAACGCCGCGAGCTATAGTTTTAATGCTTGGCTGATGGACGGTAACTGACACGTGGATGTCGATGATGGTTTATCAATAACTTAAGGTAACTTTATGTAAAAGCACATGCAGATGTTCATTCCCGCCTTTGATTAAAATTCTGACCTAAACTTGATACCCAATTCTATCAGTAGGAAGAGCAACTGACCATTGTAAAAACCATAGCAGTAAGGCTTTCTGTTTCTACTTCAAATGATTTTCGTGGCACTTTTTGTACCGTTTTTCCAACGTGAGACGCAGTGGCTTTCGAAAGTGATTTGTCACTTATTGGATAGGTTTTTGGACCGCGAACAACTGCTTGTGTTTCTACTGTCTATATAACGTTGTGTAATTGAACGATTTGTGTGTTGGCACGAAAACCTATCTGCTATAGTGTAAACGAGGTAACATACACCCTTAAGAACAAATCAGATAAAAGCTAAATAGTTTATGTAACACAGTGGAAAAGGAAAACCACGGAACCATTTGTTTTATATAGCTCTTAAATGTTCATTTAAGCTATGACACCGATCAATAAAAACTCCTAAATATTTAACATTGCTCTTTTCTTGACTACTTCATTATTCATTCCAAGCTCGTTGTTAGTGTTGTTGTTGTTTTCGCTGTTGTCGTTGTCATTATCATTATCATTATCGTTGTCGTTATCGTTGTCGCTTTTGTCGTTATCACTATCACTGTCGTTGTCGTTATCGTTATCATACTGTTATTGTTGTTGATGTTGTTATTGTTACTGTTACTGTTGCATTGTCCATATCAATATATATCAGCAGGCAAATTGTCGTTTCTACCCTCACGGTTAACACCAAATGTGGAAATACCATGAGACCTTATTTGGAACTAAAAAGACTTCAAGTTGAATGGACTCTTTTCAAGTAGAGTCACGTTTTTCCAAGAAATTTGTGTTCCTCTTATCAAATCTCCTAACTTGCAGTAATTTGTTCACCAGTTTGATGCAAATCAAGATCGTTGTTTTCTTTGTCACTTCTAAACTCTAATGTTACTGCGTTGAAAGGACCCATGCCATGATCGAATCTGAATGCTACTGATAATCAGTAGGCTGCTATCTAATTGTAGAATTGCAACAAACTCATCAAATGTTAGGGCCTGTTTACATGAGGGGAGGTTGAACCTAGCGCTAGGGTGAACTTAGCAGGCAATTGAACCTACCGCCCTTATATAAGCAGCTTTGTGTTTACATGACCCGGCGTATATTTGCACCTGTGGTGGGATCAACCTGGTACTAGGATAAACCTAGCCAAGAGGTAGGTTTATCCTGACACTGGGGTTAATTTTTCCACGAGTTTGATAGGGTTAACCCCCCTGCCCGAGTTGGAAAACAAAATGGCGGCACGAGGGGTAATTTTTGCTAGAGGCCATAAATTTCGTGAATCTTTACCCAACGAAGGCGAACAAGATGATTTTAACCTGCTGGAAAATGTGGAAACAGGTGAAACAAATTTAGAGAGCAGTAGTCTTCCTTATTCTCCAGTACTAGAGCCAGAGCTGGACGATCTCGCCGCCGATTTAAATGTAAACACAACTCGCTCCCGCCCACAAAAGAATTTGCTCTGCCTGTTTGTAAAACCGCATAAAAAGTTGACTCGCCAGCTAGGTTGATCCTAGTTCTAAGATCAACCTCTCCTCATTTAGGAGGATCATCCACCATGTAAGCTCAGTTACTGAGTGGAGTGCAATTTGGGGCTGAAATCATTACTCATTGTGTTTACACATTAATACTATGCGGATAACTATAATGTTGCTGAAATAAAAAAACAAATTAGTAATAGTAATTGAGGCCATAGTTTCTGCTGCAAATTCATGCATACCTCAGCAATTGAGATATGTAATTACCAGATGTGGCATTCCGGAAGGTGTTACCCTCCAGATACGGAAAGTTCACAATCTTGAAGTTTAAATCTCCTGTTTTGTCGCAACCGAGTCGCTGATTCTCACAGTCCCATCATCTTCATCTCCAGTGCAGGTGTAGGTGTAGGTGTAGTCGTATTATTTTTCAGTTCTAGTTCCGACGAGTAAACATAGCTCTGAGTGAATGCTTTCTAAGGTTGTTGTTGTTTTTGTTGTTTTAACACATTAAATTGTGTATCAATCAACTGTATTCATCACTTCCAACAACATTTCTTACATATTACATTTTAAAAATTACAAATTAAATGAGCCCACTTTAAATCAGACATGATTTTTTGGCGTAGATCCAGTAATTACTTAATCTGTATTTGTATCAGCAGCTGTATCAGCAATTTCATTATTTATGGTAAGATAGTTAAATTGTGGACGTATCGGCAAGTTTTATTGAAGTGAAGTGCATTGGTTGTCTCCCTTTATGGTGTTACTATTAATCACAAACTCATAGAAGAAGATCTGCTAACAACGATTCTTTGTTGGTTTCCTGTATAGGATTCCCAATAACTTGTCGAAAAATCATGCCGCCAAATAGGACTCGAGGATGTTATCGATCATGTAGAAGGCCAATATAATTCGTTTGTGTCATAAAACATCGATTTTTGCGGTAGGGTCAGGGATAAGGCTAGGGTTTATTGTTTTATTTTGTGTCCCCATATTAGTAAGTGATTCATGTTCCAGGCTATCAGGATCTGACACATTAATAAAGTTATTATTATTATTATTATTATTATTATTATTATTATTATTATTATTATTATTATTATTAGGGTTGGGTTGACGGTTGGCTTTAAAACCACGTTTTGCAACACGACTTTTGACTCAGTGGTCTTTCAGGGCTAACAATAAGGTTAGCGTAGAGTACTGTTGATGTATCTGACATTTTATAGTGTCCAGTGCATGTGTTTCTTAACACTAGTCATACTTCTGCATTACACAATTGAGAAAATTTTTAAGAAAACTTTAAATTTGGGAATCGGCTCATTGACTCGTATATTCATTACAACAATGACACGTAAGCGATCACGAACGATATTTAACAGAACATTAAGAGTCGTATTGTCCAAAAAAACATTTTCATGACCATGTTTCAACGTACTGATTACAGTGAAGTGAAAACGAAAATCACTTTCTTATCGATTGATTATTTTACAAATATGAAAGCTAGAAACTGTTCTAGAAATTTATTTTACAAATAAAATTTGAAGCAAACTTATTAAAATGTATCATCAGGAATAACATTTTGTAAACACATACTCTCATACATAAATACATTTGTCTGGGATGGTCGGGAAACACCGAAATCGCCGATTATCGGGGATTTTCACGACATATGAAAACCAGGCTTAATTTAGCATGCTTAAATTCTGGCTGTTTTCAAGACTCAAAGTTCTTGTTAAAATGTTTTTGTGAGAAAAAAGACTGCATAAATCTATGCTCTGCGTCAACTGTGCACAGGAAGAACTCTTCCCTAAATACTATATATATTAAAGAATTTCAATTTTAAAAAAGCTAACCAACTAAGAAGTTAAATCGACAGCATTCCAGCCGGCTAGAACGCGTTTTGCCAGACATTAAATGTTCAGTGGTTTATTGACTATTAAAAAGTTTCAATGACTAGTCAGCCTTTTTGACAGGTGGAAAGCGAGTTGCCGCTGTCAAATATTGCGGCAAGACATTGACAGCGGCCCTTGTCTATATTGACACGTAACGTCTCTGTTCTTATACAAGCAATCTTAAAGGGATTAACGTGAAATTCCATTCACGTTTTGCTTCGTATTTGCATTGTCAACGCTTTGGGTCAACTACTACTACTTTTAAATAAACTAGTACTACTTTAAGTAGCTAACAAGAACCTGGCAACTAAATTCTAACAAATTAAATTATCAATAAAACGTTTCATACAATTTCTAAAACAGAAAACAGTTGCAAAGAACAGAAAGAAATCTACCTTTAGCGATTTGTTAGAATTAACTGAGTCAAATCTTGTGGAGCCATTTATGACTGGGAAACCAAAAGAAAGTCCTGCCACAATAGAGGCGAGGTTTCGTTCTGTTTCTTCCTCCATCTCATCATCGATTCGCATCACTTGTTCATTTTCCACTAAATCAATTCAACCATTTAAGCGTCTTGAAGCGTGCCACTAATTAATGGCATAGAGAGCACAGTAGGACAAATTTTTGTGTTTTGAATGCCCTAAATCAATTTTTCCAAATATTGCTGATGACTTGCGATTGGTTTCGTAACACAAATCTGACTTCTTGAGAAAACCAAACGTATCAATGATATGTGCAATGAGATGGACATTTCATAACAATCACAATAACCATTATCAGTTTTTCATCTTTTCGTGTTGAACTGATAATTAAAACGATAAGAAACTTTTGAAAAGAATCTAATGTATTTAAGTTGGCTTACCTCCAGCGGAAGCGAGCTGAATAGTGAAAACTTTCCTCGAGGACACCATAAATACTTCGTAGCTGTAGTGAGAACAAAAGGGTTGAAACGTTACCAAGCGGTCGTCTACGGTTTATTGTTTGAATATGCGTGAGCTCTCATTTTCGAAAGCGTGTGAAAGCATGAATACTCATTTGCAAATCGGCGAAAATAGTTCTATGTCAACAGTTTTGAATACTATTAAGTGAAAAGCAAATATCATGATGCGAGGTCATCAATTTTCAGACTTAATTGTTTTGAAAACATTATTGGGAGATTTTTGCTATTTAATTTTGTCCTTCGCTAAAAGTAAACAATCAGTCGGATAAATGGAGAACGCTTGGTGATGTATCCGGGCGATAACCTGGTCACTTCGTAATTAAAGGGGAGTTTATTTCCTTATTTAAATTATTTCTTTACTAACTAGTTGTCTGGCATAACTTTAGCTTGCTAATAAAATATCTATTTTTCTGCAATTTGTTTGGTTGTCTATTCTAAGTTTAATTGTTTAGTACAAGCCTTTAACCTTTGCTGCCTTAAGAACCAAGTCGGACTTAAAAACTTGTATTCAAACTTTTTGAGCACGGAACTCATGCCCATTAAAACTTTTTACAAAATAATTAAACAAACAAATATACAATCATTTTATGGCAATCGGCATGGGAAAAAGTTTGCTTGCTTCTCCTCTGTTGATCTGTGCACTCTTCACTCTCTTTCTATTATCATCATAATATCAATTCTCCTCTTCGTCATTGTTATTATTATTATTATTATTTTTACCATCATCATCATCACTACCACCACCATCATGATCATCTTCATCTTCATCTTCGTCTTCATTTTAAGTCATCCTCATAATCATCTTTTTACCTTCATCTTCATCCTCATTTTTTTTATCTTCATCGTCATATATCATCGTCATCTTCATCTTCACCGTTATCTTAACTTTATGATAATAATAATAACAATAAATCTTTATCCAGGGGACCTACATCGCCAGAGGCGGTTTTCAGAAGGGCCCTGCAAAAATGAACATATATATTAACATTTACAGTATGATAAAAGATAGAATTATAATAAATTCTATAAAACCTATATAATCTTCTAGCTAGAACTATGTTAAATCTATAAAACCTATAAAATCTTCTTAAGTTAATTCTTAAGTTAATCTCTATCTTTATTTTCACCTTCATCTTCATCTTTATCGTCGTCGTCATCATCACCATTACCATCATGTATTTCACCATCAACATCAACGTCAACATCATCTTCACCATCGTCATCACCGTTAATAATAATAATAA
>JANRMR010182678.1:0-11474 GCA_025434825.1 Bergia sp. 'catenularis'
TAGTAGTAGTAGTAATAGTAGTAGTAGTAGTAGTAGCAGTAGTAGTAGTAGTAGTAGTAGTAGTAGTAGTAGTAGTAATAGTAATAGTAATAGTAATAGTAGTAGAGGTGGTAGTAGTAGTAGAAATATTAGTGCTGATAGTGATGTTTTACATTTTTATTGAGAAAGTATATTAACAAAGTTAATAAAATAAACTATTAAAAAACCAATAGAGGATCAGTATCGGTAGAGTTCTGAATTAGATGAGAATTAAAATAAATTACACTCACTGTGTTCAAAGCATGGCTTTCAGGTTTATTGTTAGTTGAGCTGCCACTTTCCCCATTCGTATTCTAAAATAGAAACATCAAGTCAGCAACCTAAACATAATGATACAACTAAAAGATAATTGGCCGCAACAAAAAAGATGGCGACTGTTACATTTACCCATAACTCCTAGCGCGAAAAAAACCCTGAAAACGCTCATAAAAACGTACAGAAAAGATCTGAAATCTTCAAGTTTAGCATACACAATGTTGTTAGTGCATGGACAAGTTTCCCAAAGCAATGGTTTTCCATGTGCACCTATTCGCTGAGTTAGGTTCGCTAGGTATTGTGGTCAAATGTACAGCCGCCATCTTTTTCGGTATGGTGGATTGCAGTGCATGCAGGATGGCATGCATGCGCCTCCTAGTGGAAATACAAATTTTCTATTTATAAAAAATGCATAATAGAGCTTTTGTTTGCATATTAACTGAGTATTGGCACTGGGAACTTTTTGTAAAAGTGCGTGCAGCCATTTTGAAAAAAATCAAATACTTTCAATTGTACCATGGCAAACACACTCTTAATTTGAATTTTGATAACAAGATTATAAAAGAACTGTAGGTAAATATTTAAGAGAAACGTTACTGTGATTGTAAGGAAACAAAAGGTATGACAATGAACCATGAGCACACCTTATCTTTGGAAGAGTACAGTCTGTAATCTGGACCCTTCTTGGATCCTCCATCAGGGATTACCTGCAAGATTGAGTATTTAAGGTGTTAATAAAATTTGGTAAAAAATTATAATTATTACACTCATTTTTATTTTTATTCTATTAAAAATATATATTTAAGGGACTCAGGATGAACGCTTTTAAACCGTTTGGAGCTTCTGATGTCGTTGGAGAAATAGCAAATGAATGGTTAATTGGAGGGATCCGGGTATTTACCCCATCCTTTGATTTCAAACTTAATTGTCCATTCTTCTTAAAATTTGGCATGAATGGTAGCAGATCTTTTAAAATTTAAACTAAGTATAATCACGTGCTTGTAAATTTGTTGTAAGGTTTAATCTAAAGCGCAAGCACAATGACTAGACGGAAGTCACTTTCATCGCTGACGTTCCCAGTGTGAATGTCCTTTCGTCTGCGCTGACGTCTCTAATTTGATCAGGCCTTGAAACATACCAAAACAATAACGTTACTTTTTTTAAATAGTTTTGCACAATTTTAAAAGTGAACTAAAACCAGTTTACCATACATTATGTTTATTATATATGTAAATATTCCGTGTATACAGAGCGTCTGTTTCTACAAATGACTATCAAACGAACCTTAAAAAAGTGTTTGCTAATAACCTACAGCTGATAAAAAGATTTTGGAAAAGAAAAGCTCTCCAGAAAAATAAAAATCGGAGGGGGTGTGGTCCAAAAACCTCCAACCCTCTCTAAATGTTTATGAAAGGGTTAATGACCGTTTCAAAGACAATCGACCAATGAACGTTATTTTCCTCAAAATACAAAAGAAAAGTCGATCAAACCTTTAACAAACTAACAATGGTTAATCCCAATCGAGGCTGACGACTTTGAAGTAATCATCTCAGAACCTATGCGTCTGTCTTTAAAACAATCCTTTTAGCAAACAACGAGACCAATAAATATTTTATTTTATAAAAATTAGAGAACAAGCTTTTCTTACTGGGTATTGAACTTTTCCGGGAAATCCCTGGAAAGGAAAGAAAGTCATTTGCATTAGCAAAATTCCGCTCAGACTCAATGGCAATTTTCCATGAGCATTAGTGATACTCTATAAATATTAGTAATGTTGTAATAAATAATTTATAGGCATTAAAAATATTATATACGCATTGGAAATATCCTATAGATATCAGTAGTATTATATAGGTGTTATTAATATTCTATTAGTATTAGTATTTTTCTATAGGCATTGTAATATTCTATAGACGTTAGTAATATTTTATACGTTTTATTGAAATTCTATAAGAGTTGGTAATAATCCAAAGGTATTTGTAATATCCCCTAAGTACTGCCAGGTAATATTCTATATGAATTGGTAAAACTCTATAGGCATTACTAAAATTTCATAGATATTGGCAATATTCTAGAGGCATTGCTAACATTTCATAAACATTAGCAGTATTCAGAAAGTGTTAGTGATATTCTATGGATATTGGTAATGTTCCACAGATATTGGTAATAATAATAATAGTAATAATAATTTAATGCTTATATTGCGCGTTTCTATTAAATAATCAATGCGCATTACAACAATATAAAATTCCTAAGCTTAAATTACAGTAATATAAAATATGGAAGCTAAAATATGACAAGGCCTATTATACTACCTATAAATAAAGCTATCTAAAAACTATCTAAAAGAATATCGGCAAGCCCATTAAATAAAATTAATACTATATCTCTATTAGTAATACTCTACAAGTATTAGTTCCATGTCGGTCGAACTGTTGAACACTCAAAGAGACGGACAACTAACCCACACTTTCCGGCAATACTCGAAAACAAAAGAAGGAGCATAGTATTAGGTCTCGAAGGCGTACACATGATATTGACAAAGAAACAACAATTAAATACAATGCATCATGGTTAGGCTGATCATACGTACTGGTTCTCCCTGCGGTCCGGGTGGGCCTGGGGGTCCCTATGAGACAGAAAGAAAATCATCGTAAAAACGGTATGTAAGTGCGGGGTAAATTAGAGGTAAACGTTGGAAAGATATGACCCCATAAAAACATCACATTTTAGTAGGTTATGTAGCAGACAAAACGAAAGTCTACATATCAGTTATACTGCCAAACAATTTTGTGAACTGGTAAGCGGTACGTTTTCATAGCAAGAACCATAAACAGCATTCCCATGCAATTCGTGACAAAAAGACTTGGAGCAACTAAAAAAACCTATGCTTTCTGAAAAAAAGAAACGATATTTAGAAAGTCTGGAACATCTGTTAGTGCTCCCGGCGAAAGATTGTCTAGAAAGGGGGTGGGAAAACGTTGTACATTACAGTTGAGACCTTTGCCCAACAATTTTGTCCAGGATTGTTGATCACGTTCGAAAGAAGTGAAAGAAAATGTCAGCTCTTCACTTACCCTTTGACCGTCGAGACCCTATTAAGAGAAAAGAAAGGTAAAATAAGCTTTTATTGCATTGCTTTTCTAGAAAAGGCAATCAACTAAAATATGCACTATTTATATCTCTCAAAAGTACTCTTGTAAGCTCTTATTCATACTCATAGGTTTAACAATAAAAAATACTTGTCGAAAATTGTTTCTTGATGCAATTTACAATTTTCCAGACGTTTATTCATAATTCTGTATGAGCTCATTTCTGAAGAAATTGTTCACTTCGATTAAAAATCAAGCTCTTTCAACCCTTTCATCTCCAGCCAGTTTATCGTTATTCATCTTCTCCTTACAAATTCAACACAAAATAAGTTGTCTTGTTGTGAGAACAGAGTATCTGATCACATGCAGTAAACAAGCTAATATGAGAAGCAAGATTGTCACAAAATATTTAAAAAGAAAGCATGGATACAGTTTAGGAGATTTTAGTAACACATCACAAGTCGTGTTCGAAGATGACGTCATGTAAATTTTGATAGCATCCAGTTTGAGTTGATTGACTTGAAACTTTGAATGTATATAACACACTAATAATCGATATTTAATTTTAATTGCTAATGTATTTACGTAATCAATCAATTAATACAAAATTAATTAATTAAATAATTAAATAATTTAAAATGTAATTATTTATGCTACCACCGAGAGGTAGGAAAAATTAATCAACTTTTATGAACATGCCTTAATTTTAAACTACAAAACACTTCTACTACAATATAAGTTTTGTGCCAAAGTATTGAGTTTTCTACTGAGTAGTTTATTTTGTTTTCTTAAAGGCTGTTGCCGTATTGGGTATTGTATGGAAAGCTTTCATCTACCGTATTTTAAGAAAACAGGCAATACTGAGACAAAATCAAAGCACAAAAGACGAAAATCGATGTGGGAAAATATGCTTTTCCTCCCACCATTTCCAACTCAGGTAAGTTACCAAGTTTCGGCTCGGTGACAGATTTCTTTTCATCCAGCGTTCGTGAGAAAGTTGTTGTAAGATTCTGTTAGCTTGAATATTTTACTTACCCTTTTACCACGTTGTCCCTGAAAGAAAAGGAGAAAACAAATGGTTTGTGAGGCAAAATATAGTTTAAGAATTCAACATGGCCGTCACATACTAATTTAAGTCGAATGCAAATTTTCGACGATTTTCCCAATAGCTCGGTTACATTGCACACTATTTCTCCAAAAGTTGTATCCTATGTATTTTTGCTGGTTCTGTACTGAACATCAAAAATATTTTGTAATATTAATTCTTCCTCAAATATTTTTTTCTAATACAAACCACCCATGCAACATAGTTCATTTTATAGATTCAAAGGACTCCCTCTAAGTTCAGGCAACCTTTAGGGGGTCCCAGGTATTTCTTCCACCGGTAAATGTTTTACTGAAGTGCTGTTAAATTGTTTGATTATTATTTACATCATTACTTTGTAAAATACTACTTGTAGGCTAAAGGTTATCCGCCCAGAACATGTGGGGAAAACTATGACGCTAAGAGTCAGTTCAGGGATGCAGTCAACAGAAGCGAGTGTAACATTTTAATGGGTCAGTGAGTCAATGGACAGTAGATCGCAGGCTCAGTAGGCAGCAAGCCGCGGGAATTACGACGGAAATTTTGCTTCCTGGTTAATGTAAATTAAATTTGGTTTTAAAAATGGCATGAATCTGTCTTGTCGCTATAGTATACTTACATGAGGGTTCACACATGTCCATCATTTCATGTCATTTCTCCGCTGAGCAAATTTCAAAATTTCAAACTAAAAGTGTCGCAGAACGTACAAAAATCTATCTGGGTTTTGATCTGAGTGTATCATTCCGCGTCATTAGGAGAAATTAAACTTTTCCGTTAAACAGGTTTGGAACAAATTATACTACAATTCACACTCGACACCAGAAAGCTTGGTGAATATAATCATCCTTATGGGATGTTCAGCAATGTATCGTAATCCGCATGATTACGATTAAATATCACTGCCCAGTCCAGTGGTAACGGGTATTTTACTCTCATTTCGCAACTCGAGCCGTCATTTTCTCTTCATATTGTATGTCCGCATGAAAGAGGTCTATTCCCCAAACGTGCTGCGTGCCGCAGGTATGTTGTGAGGCTAAGTTTACAATGAAAAGAAAATGGCAGCTCGAGTTGCGAGAGAAAATTCACTTCAAAACAAACGCAGAACATTCAATTGCGGCTTGCAGGAAAGGTTAATATGGGAAATAGGACTTCGCGAGCACAAATCAACAAACACCAGCAAAGGTTTGAGTTATTTTGTGTCATTTAAACGTCTCGGCGATACTCGACTCGTAACAAACGTTTCCCATCGTCCGTGCGAAGACTGAACGAGGCTAAACCCTCATTGGTCTGAAGAACGTACAATAATTGCTGTCTCTGTGTATGAATTCGAGAGTTATCCGAAATAACTGCATTACTATTTTTTCCAGTTGACTCATTGACTCATTGACTCACGACTCGTGACTCATTTACTCATTGACTCGTAAAATAGACCACGTCAACAGAAGTGACGCGAGAACCCTACTCAGAATTTTGTTGTACTATGTTTTCAAGATTGTGGCAAAGATTTGGCCCAAAACTTCAAGATTTGTTTGTGCATTTTTAACACGAAGAAAAGTCGGAGGGTCTCTCTTGTTCAAAAACAATTCATGAACTTCTTGACGTTCAGATTAAAAATCCGTGAAAGACTAAGTAGTTACAACACATTGTTCTTTACAAATATCGTAATAACGGGTCCAAAAGATGATTCAAGTGCAAGTTAGGGCCTTTTTATTTTCTTCATTGAGTCTACAGTGTAATTCTTCTGATTACACTTCTCATGTCACTTTCGTTGAGTGTCAGAATACTTACGTCTGGGCCGGATGGTCCCTTGCGGCCTGCATTTCCCTGTAAGCAAAAACAGGCTTATTAAGGGTCATCCGTCGTTTTCTTCATTTTCACAAGCATATTAAGCGTAGTTTGGGGAGAGGGGGTTAAAGACCATTTACGTTTTTTTCAAAATAATACAAAAATGAGGAAAATACTGTTTCAGCAGCTGATGGATGGCCTTCAATGATGCTTCAACGAAAACATTTTGTGCACTGAGTCGAAGGAAGAAATTAACGTGAAATGTGGTTAAAGGATATAACATCGAAATCATCATTTTTAACTGTTTCAGATAGTACGATTTTTCCTTGGAGGGCGAGGAAGGGGGGTCTGTAAAAAGTTTACGTTTTGTACGCTCGTGAAAATGATAAAGACATATTGTTATACAGTTACCGTTGCAAAACTAACGCGCAGCAACGGATAGATCTATTTGCAGTTGGTTAATCGTTCCCGTAAATGTAGTCTTGAGGATTGTTATTGGTTGTGACTGACTTTTCAACAACCTGCGTGGAAGTCATCTTCAGAGTCAATGAAAGGTCAGTCATACAGTTCATATTTGTAACATTAACTCAGGAAGAGTCTTAAAAAGCGGTAGTTTGTTTGTGTGCGCCCTGTTTTGTGTCTTGTATAAGTCTCTCGTATGCCGCTGGTGCCAACAGTTCCAACAACAGTCGATGCAATTTGTAGAATATATGCAATAAAAAATATAAACGTCAGCGAATCGAGTTATTAGCGTAATGGTTGTGTATAGGACTGGACTGCTGGTAGTCCCAGGTTAAAAATACCGCAATTCTTCTTATCTTCGTTAAATTTAGATTTTGGTTTTTTTTCTATTTAGTTTTTTTAAATTTAGAGTTAATTTGGATTTGGATTAGTAGAACAGGGCTCGACATTTAGCAATTTAGGTCACTGAACCATCGGTCTAGTAAAGTTCAAACTTTATTGGACCAGCATGAAAGTGAACTGGTCGAACGTGAAAATTTAACTATATGGCAAACGTTGATTTTAAAAAATGTGATGGCGGTCTGCACAAACTCATTTTTGTTGATTTCATGGATATGATACGTTGACGCTGTCTGGGTTACGTTCGCCTTAATGTTGAATGAGTTCATCAAAAAATTGACCAGGATTTTTTCTCATTTACAGAATTCACTAAGTGACTTTTTACTGAAAAGAGTTGCTGACCATTCTTCAAAAGTTACTGGCTTATTGTTAAAAAGTGCCTTAGGGCCATCGGGTCAGCGTTAATGTCAAGCCCTGTAAAAGCAGATTGAAAAAAACAGCTGCAGAAGTAGCAAAAGCCAAACGGAAAGCAAATAAAGTACTCACGACATCGGCTGTCAATAAATAAGCCACTTAACAGTTTGTTTCAGTTTTCATTCCTCAGTCATTACCTTGACCATGAAATGGTGATAGGTTATCAAGTGTAAGGAACAACTATAAATTTAAGGGTTGAAGGGAGGAGGGGGGTTGGGGTTCAACTTACCTCTAATCCACGTGGTCCCTCAGGCCCTCTTGGGCCAGTGGGTCCTGGGGCCCCCTACAAGTAAATTCGTTTTAAATGTCTAGTAACATCCATTATCTTCACTTACAAGTGTTCAGTTACAGTATGTTAGAAATAAAATATAGTCCTGTTATATAGGTTGTGAGGTTATGCATTAAACCTAGTACGAGCCACCTCCTTCCAGCTTTATCTTTATGACTGCGTAAACTGTATCGATATCAAATACAATACAAGTGATAGAGGACTGCGACATCTGCAGTCACTGATGAGAACAAGAGATTAGGAAGGACATCATAAAGATCTACGAAGTCAACGCCAGAGATCGAGGGACTGGAGAAAGATACTTGATTCAGGCTTAGAGCATTTGATTGATTGAAATATGACTAAGTCATTTCAAGTGTATTTCTTCAAGCTGCGCCATTGTGCTGGACGTCTTTACTATTGCAAACGCTTAACTTCGCATGTTTATAGCGGTCAAATGAAGGCATATTAGCACATGATGCGCAGAGTGAGTCAGGACGCGGTAGTTCTGAAATAACTAAACTTGTGTTTATATATTGTTGTCCGTCTCATCGAACATTTATAATCACGCGGTATGCTGAGCAAATCTACCTGCAATTTTTAAAACAATATATTCAATGATAATAATTTTGCTATATGCATGAATGAGCTGGTTCAAAAGAGCCTTTGATTTTTAAGCTCCAGGGGTTGAACCCGTCTTTGTCTCTTCACAGAGAAAACATCGGATGCAAAGATTGTTGGAACAGCTTCTGGTTTTAAAGTCTTCTTCATTGACAAACCCAGTGACTGAGCAAGAACAGTTTGGTCTTCATAACAATCTTCTGTGCAATGTGCACTGCAGAGTTTGCTCGAAGGTGTAAGGGAAAAGTCAGCTCGAGTGCGAGTTCCGGATTGCTCTCGTCCATAATCTTGGAAAATGTGGGTTCGAGGGCCACTTGTACAAGCTAAATCTTCTTTCTTAGTGTTAGAGCATCCGCCAGCTTTACACCGATGAGGCATAGTTGATTTTACACTGGGTATTCTTCGTTTAGCGTGTTTGCGAAAAGCTTAATTCTGCTCTTACTACTTCACAATGATGCGCCGGAAATACTGTGCGAGTTCCCATATCTACGTCACTTCCGCTTTTTATGCCGAACGAACCCCAAACCGAAGGTCATTGTGGCGAAATGAGAAACATAACACCGTTTTAACTTTTGGTTAACTTTTATTTGAGGCACAAGTAACATTTTTCCGTAAGCATGTTCAGGGGGCTAGAGTATCCTCTTAAGTTGCATGAAAACATGCATGCCTGCATGGTAAACCTAGTTAAAGAGAGCTTTCTCTCTTGAAAACCAGGCTTTTTTGGAAAAACTCGGCTCGATAAACCTGGCAAAACCAGGTTTTCTTGGAAAGGCCGAAATACTTTACAATACAATCCCGGAAAGTTGAAAACTGGTTTTAGGCTAAGATTGTATTTAGTTTCTACTTACAACATGACTGGCTGGTCCATTGGGACTGTTCAGGACTTTAAACTTCAATTTACCGGGAAAACCCGGCTCGGTAAGCCTGGTAAAACCAAGATTTCTCGGAAAACCCGGGATATTTTACAAAGCAAGTTTGAAAGGCTTACAACTAGTTATAAGATTGTTTCTAGTTACTACTTACAGGAGGACCGGCTGGTCCATCAATACCATTCGGCCCTGCTTGTCCTGGTACTCCCTAAAGAAACGGGATTGAAAAGCAGGAAAATTTTATAATATAATCTGTAGGGCTACTCAAATGTATTTTTGCAATGGCTGTGCAACTGTCACACGACCAATTCGTAGATAATAAATAGCTATCAGAATTTAGTGCCTGTGATTGAATTACAAGGGCGCTAAAGTGGAAGAGAGTTTGGTATTGGAAACGCAGCGAAGAAGATAAAACTATTGTTAGGATGTTCCACAATTACAGTAATTGATATCATTAATTCTGCAGTAGAAACGCCGACGTTATGGCGGTGACAGCCCTGTGACACAAAATAACCCCGAGTGACTGCACTTGAAGTACACAGTGTGGTGCTATATAAACCTCTTTCGGCATCTGGCTTCTGGCCGCTGATGAGAGATGGTCAAAAAAATAAACAAACAGGTGTGCAACTGTGAAATTTTAAGCATCATCTCTCAGCCAAGAGCAGAATATCACTGAATAGACCAGTAAGCTACAAAGGGGTTATTGGTTTTGTAACCCAACCAAACGAAAAACGTTTATGTTGCCAATTCAAAACATAAAAATCAAAATGATGTGCCACGCAAAAGTGAATCGATTTCTTCCCGTTTTAAAACATAATTCGTCACAGGAGTTCAACGGACTTCAAAAAGCATTGTTGTTGTTGTTGTTGTTGTTTTAAATCATAAAGTAAGTTTTTTTTTTCTCTAGCTTTGCTATTTTTCCGGACAAGATAAAGCGATCCGGATGCCTGACATTCGTCCTGTGAGAGTATACCATGTGACGTGCATTTTAAACTTAAAAAGCTAAATCACGACATAAGAAATAATCGATGAAAGGATATAAAAAACTGCACCATACTAAAATCATATCAATAATACATTCTTGATACTGTAAATTTAATATCACTAACTCGCTGATTGTTCAATTCCACTCCTGGTAGATGAAGAGGTCAAAATATTTCGCTTTATTTCTCAGTTTCATAACTTACCACAGGTCCCATAGCTCCCACTAAACCACGCTTTCCGCCATACCCTGGGTCTCCCTATAAACAAAGATGATGTGTGAGCTGTTGCATTCCTATGAGCTGCCTCATTTCTTTACTGTGTTGAGTAACAAGCAGCGTTAAACTACGAAATAACCTGGCCTTTTCATTCCACTTCTATTCATTGTCAGTTTAACATGCAGTGAGTACATAATCCCGTGGACACACACACTCAACAGCAAGAAACATCAAATTTTCATCTGTACCTCTAGTGCAGGTTTGCATAATCCGAACTGATTTTTGAACCTTTTGATTTTTATTACTGACAGTCAGTGCGAAGATATGATTTACTGGTAAATACAGCATTTCATGCTTTGGGCGAATTTCGAATTTTTACACAATGTTCAAAAATCTTCGGATGTTCTTGTCCAACTTTCGTGGCAATTAAGTTTTTCTCTTGATTTTGATATTGAGAGAGAAAGTTATACCGTAGATTATTTTTCATAACTTTAGTCATTAACCCTATTCAGGCCGAGCTTTTTTACAACACATTCAGGCCGAGGGGGGCCTCCGAGGCCCCCCAAGAGTTTTTTTTAGAAAACACAATTGTAGATTGAAAAAATTGAAAAAAGTAAGTTGCGCTCAAAATATCAATTATAATAAAATAATAAAAGTCACGGAGTCTCAGAGCTGTCGGATCATTATTCAGCGAACTGGATGGATTTTTCGAGCTGGGGGGCCTCCGAGCCCCCCCCCCTCGGGTTGAATAGGGTTAAGCACTACATATTTTGTCATTTATTCGGTCCCGAGGGGGGGGGAGATTAGGGGTGTTTATCGGGCATATTGGTGCCGCTGGGCGTATGAGCTAAGACTCGGGTGGGTGGGCCACTGGGCCCTCAAGGCACCCTAACGGATCCCACCAGTGCCTAACAGCCCCTAGCCTCCAAATACAATTGTCAAAGGCCTATGTAGGTGGATGTTGCTTTCGGTAAGAGACTGAACTGT
>JANRMR010182689.1:0-11472 GCA_025434825.1 Bergia sp. 'catenularis'
AAAAGGAATAAAACAGTATCGTGTGTGGCTCTATACAAGAATAGAACACGGAGTGACGTAGTAGGGCACTCGAAAAGTAGAGAGAAAACTCGTCTTCGCCTCGTTTTCTCTCAACACTTTCTCGTGTCCTACTACGTCACTCCGTGTTCTATTCTTGTATAGAGCCACGCGCGACATTGTTTTATTCCTTTAATCCACCATAAGAATCTTTGATTGATCACTTATGTTACAGCTGGATGCATTTTAAACCAATTTATTCCTTGGTTTTCCATTCCAGAACATGAATTGAAATTGCGTTTGGACAGATGACCACAATTCAACTTAACTGTTACACGTAACAGAAACAGGCCGTCCATACCATTTGCCTGTTGAAAAACATACACTGGTATCCAAAGTGTCAGTTTATTGATATTTTAGCTTGTAACTCGATTTTCTTGCCAACATATCTTTGGGTATGAGGTAGGGAAGAACTTGCTTCATGCTAATTTGGAACCCAGAGACATATTAACAAACAGTGTACATGTACCTGGTATCTGGAGCTTTGGATTCTGGGTAACCAGGTGATGATGCCGACCCAGCGATGCAGCTCATCAAGAAGATGTTCTCTGACACGTTCAGTTGGTGGCTGCATGAACAGCACTTGGTTCTGAATACGAATCTCATGACGAGAAACCTGACGGGTGAAAAAAAAAATCTGTCATGTACTAAATGTTATTGCCGAAATGAGAATGCCATTGTCTATTTTATGATCTCTGGCATTAACTTACCACAAGATCTGACTGTTACCTGGCTGCATACTGTTGTTCATACTAATATTAACTTACCATAAGATCTGAATGTCCCCAGGCTTGTAAGCCGACATGAAAGTGTCCATATTATCGTCCATTCTAACACTGACTTTCCACACTGTAGAAGATCAAAGTTTTCCCCTTGGCTTGTAAGTTATCATGGAAGTGTCTAAGCTGTCTTCCATACTAACATTAATTTATCCAAAATCTGGGTCTCCCCTGGCTTATGAGGCATTAAGGAACTGTCAATACCATCGTCGAAGTTACAGCAACATTAACTTACCACAAGATCTGGGTGTCCCCCTGACTCCATAATGTCATCCATATTAACATTAACTTGCCACAAGATCTGGATCCCCCCTGGTTTGTGAGTCATTAATGAAATGTCAATACCATCGTCGAATGTACAGTAATATTAACTTACCACAAGGTCTGGATCTCTCCCTGGTTTGTGAGCCATTACGGAAGTGTCAATACTATCGTTAAAGTTACAGTAACATTCACTTACCACAAGGTCTGGATCTCCCCTGGCTAGTGAGCCATCATTGACGTGTCCATGCTATCACTGAAGTTACAGTAACATTAACTTACCACAAGGTCTGGATCTCCCCTGGCTAGTGAGCCATTAAGGAAGTGTCAATACTATCGTTAAAGTTACAGTAACATTAACTTACCACAAGGTCTGGATCTCCCCCTGGTTTGTGAGCCATCATTGACGTGTCCATGCTATCGTCCATATGACGTGAGCTCTTTTCTCCTTTTAGACACTCAGTCCAGCTCCGGATTCCAGCTTGAAGTCGACTGGCCAGTTTTTTCTCCACCTGAGGAGTGTCACATGAACAAGTTGAACAAAACGATCCACTACAAAAGGCTAAAACCGTCTTCTAAAAATGTATTTTTTAGAAATTGGTGTTTTAAATCGTAAGAAAATAGATAAAAAGGGCAAGGTTCCTAAACACATACTAGGGGTCGAAATTGGCATTTCTTTTGACTTACCCAGTCTGATTTTTAATAGGCTATTTCAATTTTCATCTGGCCAAAAAAAATGGAACCAGTCCAAAAAAGTACTTTATGAAATATGAAACCCCTCTGAAAAGAAAATGTTGTATAGGTCACTGATTTACTGAATACTGTATGTGTGCAGCTTTGATTCTTCTAAACCTGAATGAAGTGAACAGACAAGTAACTCTAAAATTTTCTGTATGACCTTCAAAATAGTTAACTGAGACTGTCGGGATGCTTAACTGGATTCTAAGGTGTTTTTTCTGGCCCGTGGCTAAATAAACCAGCTAGGACCATCTCTCTTCACCCCACCTTCCTCTTAATTTATAAACCCTGCTCCAAATTCACAAATTTCTGTGTGTAGCACATTCATAAGTCCAGGAAGTTAAGTTAATTTAGAATCCTTTTTCATAATATCCATAACCTGGCTCTTAGCAACATTACACCCCACTCAAGGTGACACTGTTATTCACTACTTGCCTGTTCATCCATAGTTGCAACCCAAGCTGGCAGGTTGGAGTATGAGTGTAAGTTCAACTCATCTACAGCCTTTTGAACTTTAGCAAGCACATCTCTGAACATCTGGTTGGTAAATGCACAAGTCTCCAGTGACCGAACTTCGATGTCAATATTCTCAACGCTGCTCAACAGGTCATCAACCTAAGCATTAATAATACAAAGATTTAATAGCCATTGTTATCAAAATACATAAAATTAGGGCTGGGATGAAGGCCAAAAAAACCTTCGAAGATTTGTTGGGGTTTTTGAATGAACCTTCGAACCTTCGTTTCAGGAAATACTTAATAAAACACTCTCAATCTCAGGCTCCAACACATGAAAAAACGATTACTATATGCTGCGGCACAACCACCCAACGTATTCACCCAACACCAAGCAGAGGTGCAGTCTGAGACACAAAATGAAACAAATTATCAGTCAGAAACTGCAACTTTTTCCAGCGTTTTCTTTTCATAACTAACTGCCAGGTTTAAAGTCAAGTTTCTCAGAAATTAGGGAATTTTTTTTGAAAGGTTGACAAAAACCTTCAAAGGCAACATGAACAAATGAAGGTTCGAAGGTTCATCCCAGCCCTACATAAAATAGAATAATTATGATTAAATATATTTATTAAATTTTTAAAAAAACTAGCGGAATAAGTGGCAGTAGCATTGAGGTTATATGTAGTCTTGGCCAGGCAGCAAATCTCATTAGAAAAGGAAGAATTCTTGATACATTATTGTTAATTAGAGGAAGCAGTGTCTTGGAATGTTCTGATTTCTAGTAGGATTTGGAGTTGAAATTAATTAACTGAAAGTTTTGTAACATCAACTGATGTTTCTGCATGCACCTTGAGATAATTATCATTGAGTACTAATTAATTAAAAATTCCAAATTCTGTGCTCAGAAGTGAACGGTCAGCTTTGTGAACAAACCTTTTCCTGGTAGTTGAAGACTGCCTCAGCTAATCTCTGAACGTAAGGATCCAGTTTGTAGGATTCCCACACAAGGCCAATACCCTGGGAAACAAAATACAACATTTTGTTATGTTTTGTTGTATTGAAAATATCACAATAAAGTGTATTTTATATATTTTTTTAATACAGTATTCAAGTTATATATTCTACCATATGACATACATTGTGGTGCACATTATGTTTTAGAATTGTGATTCAAGTTTACTGAAACTGCTTGTAATTTAATCATTTGTATAGTTCGTGTGACATGTAACTAGAAATGATTAAACCACCTATAAAACAATGTTAATACAACACTTGCTTCTAATTGTTCATTGATTAAAAACTTTAATCTTTAATCTTTATTAAGTTTCAAATAGCAAAGCTAATCCTGAAACTGCTCAGATGTTGGCGTAACAAGCAGTTTTTGATGGAGGAGGAAACTGGAGTACCCGGAGAAAACCTCCGATGTCTGAGAGGGACTGCAAACCCAGCTCAAATACTTCCCCAACCGAGAATCAAACCCAGGTCGCATTGGTGAGAGGTGAGTGCTCTGCCACTATGCCACCCCAACGCCCAGTAGTCGGTGATCTTCAACTCTTACCTCGGTGATCAACGCTTGAACTTCCTTTCTTAGCCCAGCAACAAGAGGGGAAATGGAGTTCTTATCTTCCACCTGATGATGGACAGTGAGGCTGTGAATATCTTATATCTCAGACTTTGAAATTTGAAAAATGATTAAAACTTGAGGCATTGCTGTGAATGTACATGTTTGCCAAAGTGAAGGGTACACACACACATACACAAGCATCGAGGCACACACATACATTTATTGAAATTTCCTTTGTTGGCTTTTAAACCTCCATGCACATGTTTGTTTACTTTTCAGAATATTTAAATCTTGAAATACTTGCAAAAGAAAAATAGAAAACACAAAATTTTAGAATATTTAGTCCCAAAGACCATAGTTTGGACAGCTTCAGATGTCCCATCGCTACATTATTGGAGAGCTGAAGTTATTTTGAAAAACTTCCAGGTGTGTGGGCAGGGGGGGGTGTGAAGTGTATGTACACAACCCACCCCCCTCCCACAGGCCGAAAGGTCCAACTGAAAATAACTAATTAATATGGTTTTAAAAATGTGAACTTGAGAAAAAAGCAGAGATGAACTGCCTTTTTTCTTCTTTTGATTACTCCACATTCTCTTTTTCCACCGTCACTGCTCACATGCACCTCCCCGCAAGAAATCCTGGTTACATGTACGTGCCTGCCTTCTGACACCGATGTAATGTCACCACCAATCATATCAAATTTTAACAGTACCTTTTCACACGTTCTTTCATAGGTCCGCACACTTTCAATGAGAGAGATAGCAAATGGATAAAGCTGGTTCGCTTGGTGGGCTTTGTTAACAATTGCCAGAGGAACACGGAATCCAAGCCACTTGAGATTTCTCACCTGACAAAGGAAATTAAGAAACCTTCAGAATGAGCTCTTCTCAACTTTCTTTATCATTTTGTATGATGGCAGGATGCCAGAGTTAAGGGCAACTATCTTAAGTTAACAAGATATCTTAAAAGTTGATACAGTTTACACATTATGAATAAATTAACAATGAACAAATAATTTATAATAAATTACTCACTTTCTGTACTATGGCCATAACTAAACCACATGTAGATTCAAAATTCACAAACAATAATAACAATAAAACAGTACTACTCAAACTGCAATGTCCAGACCACAGTTAAATACCAATAAGTATGTACTGTGCACACAAATATTAATTATTATGATTAACAATACCAAAATAACATTGTTGACTGAACATTTTACAACTCTCCCATTACCTCTTTTGACAAGGTGATAATCTCTGGAAGGAAGTTCACTTTTAGTTTTAATACTTGGCTTCGTCCACCTCCTCTTGCACGCTGGCTTTCAATGGTAAAAATTCGTCCAGACACACCAAGGTTTCGCTGTTGCACCTGTAAAGATAATGTGATTGATTCTTGGTTTTATTGTATGTAATTTCTTTGACAGCAACAAGTTGCAGCAGACGAGGTTGTAAATGAAAAAGAAAAATTGATATTCTACAAGTTATGTTAGATTACATGCAACACAACTACAGTAGACAACCATCTAAAACCAAAAACCCCCTCTAAATGGAAAGCAAACCTTAAGGTGAAGATACCTCCTTAACATTAAGAAAATGGGGAGCCCTACCATCCAGACTATACAGTCATGTAACTGTAAAGACTAATGTACTACTTCAGGGCCAGTGAACCCGATCCAGCTAATAAAAATTATAAAGCCATGGCTGGACCAACTTTCCAGAAAATGGAAGTTATGTCAGATGACCTTTGAAAATGGCCCAACAATGAAACAGAAATATAAATGTTTTGGCCTAAAATGCTGTAAATCATGTGAAGTGTTACATTTTCACTTTTTTTCAGGGGTGCATGCCCCAAAGCCCCCCTAAATACTCACACCCTTGGCACTTATAGTTTTGGTTGATCCAACTTTTTTGAGCTTCCACTGGCCCTGCACTTCCCTTTTGCAACACTTTAAACACTTTTTTCAAACAGAATACTTTCACAGTGCAAATAAAATTTCCATTTACAGTAATTATTACACCCAAATTATAGTTAAGTGGTAGTTTTGAAACTTGACAGTTTTGTGCCAAAAATAATAATTATGATTTATTAATATTTTTATAAATAAAATACTTTTATCAATTCAATATTTTCAATTTTTATTTTTAATAAAGTACTGTCCAACATTTCCCTTGATTCTGACCTTTCTTGACCAGTCATCAAACAGTTCCTGTGTGTTGAGTTTCTGACGGAAGCTATCTCCATCAGCCTTTAGACGCTGGCCCTCAACATGGTTCTCCCACCCTTTACCAAGCACATCTTCCACACGCCTCATGTATGCCGACAACTGACGGTCAATCTGAGTTCAACAAGCAATACAATGTAGATGTCACACAAGTATGGTATATGGGACTCATAGTCAATAACATTTTTAAAACAAAAATAAATAATATAATTTTTTGAGTTGAATTTTGTCACTTTTTTCTTTGCACTGAACTACTGTAAATAATTTATTTAATAATCTTACAAGTGATGGTGTGTTTGAGTGACTGTATCAGTCTGGCTCCTCCAATAATTATTGGGCTCTGCTTCTTTTGAAACATACAAAAGAAGTTCATCTTAGTTGCTAATTCAGAGGTAGAAATCATTTTAAAATGTTTACAATTTACTTATTGTATTCCTGTTCCAGAATAGTCCCAAATGAATATATCCTTAATGTGCTTCGAAAACAATCTCCCTCTCAAATAATAAATAAAATTCACTGAGTGACTATCTACATACACAGTACATTTTAGCCTGAAAGTGTTGATGATCTTATTATTATTTTATGGTATCAATTTAAAATAGTGTTAATATGTAAACGTACTTTGCCTCACTGAAAAAATACATACCATGTGTAACAATAAAAGTATCACAAATCCCCAAGACAGATTCAAAAGTCGCAAACAAAGTAAAAACACAGAACAGTATCAAACTGTCTGATCACAATTGGAATACATGAAAATAACAAAACTAAAAAACTGATAACATTTTTACAAACCTGGCGTGCCCAGATAATGGAACCAGACACTGGCGGCAGGTCCCTGACCTTGCTCATCTTACAGGCCTTGCTGTATGGATATTGGACCTTCAAAAAAAATGCACACAGCAATTTGAGAACCACTTCACTTATGAAATATGCATATACAACAAACACACTAATTGTGGAACTCACTCAGAGTTACATGAAAGCTAAACCAGGATTGACTTGCCCAACTTTTGTGTGGGATTCTCTATATTGCATTAATTTCAATGGTGTATGGTGTTTTCCTTTAGTCTCAACTTTATTTGAAACTTTTTTATAAAAAGCAAATTATTTTACTGAACACTCTGAAAGCAACAAAAAACATTGCATGTGCATTGTTTGTTTACTTTTTGTTTGTTTGCATACACTTGTTTGTTTGCTGGGATTTATTTATTTTACTTACATTTCACTCATGTTTGCTTTTGTCATAGAGCTAATATGTTTTGTCAGTCTTTAACTGCTAGAGTTTATTTTTAGTTGTTATTCAGAAACTGTGCTCATTTAGTGGGTGGATCCACCTAAGGATTTAATGGAGTCAAAACCAATTGTAGAACTGCACAAATTTTAAGAATCCTACTGATGATCAGTTGCTGTGTTAGTAATAATTTATTTATTTATTTGGGAAATGATTTGTTGTCTTCTGTACAATTCAAAAATTAACTGTTTATTTTTTCTAAACAGTGATGACATTTTTGCAAGTGGGGAGCTTATTATCCAAATTTTGTGAACTATAGCTTTTGATCCCTAGAAATCAGTATCAAGGGAAAATAGAAATGTGGAAGAAATGGAACATGATAAAATTGCCAAAACTTTACATATGTAAAAAAAATCTGTCAAAACATTTTGTATAGTCTTCCGGTATCTCATATAAAATAAAGGATAGATCTTCTAGTATGGATCATTTGGTACAAAATAATGAGTGAATATGGAGGCATTACCTTAAACTTGTCATGTAATGTTTCAATGTCATCTTTCACTCTCTGTATCAGCTGTGTCTGGTATTCACGGATAGCCCCACGAATGTGAGGGCGCACAAACAGTGCATTGAAGCGAGAGAAAATTCGAAACATTTCATTGGCATTTTTGGCAGTTCCCAACTGATCCCTCAGCCTTGCAGTGATACGAGTCTCAACCCTGTCGATACGCTCATCATACCTGGAACAGTGTTTCAAAATTTTATGGTTTCAATTTATGGTTCAACAATCAACATATAGGATTTTCATTAAGCCTAGTTTTTTCTCTGCTGTACTGAATTTTAAAATATTAAAAATTTAAGTGCATTAACAACTTTTGCACAAAGGTCCCAGAAAAAAACAAGACAGTATATAGTTTTATAGAAATCAACAGTACCAGCAATGTTTTCTAAATTCAATCTGATATAATTCAAATCCTTATAGTGTTGTCACAGTACACTAAGCTCTACATAATATATTGCATTTCAAATCTTGAAAAATTCCTAACAATATTACATCCACCTCCACAACAACTTATTTAACAACAAAATCACACATTCACAAGACCATGCATCATGCTGTTGGGAGTCTTTGGGATTCCTTGTAACTGGTTGTGCAGGGTCCCTGGGGTTGTAGGGAGTTACATGTAAGTTAATACTGATGTTTTAGGGTACATCCTTTTCAAGACTAATCCTCCTCAAAATATATACCCTTGGGATTATGTTTGAGGGGCTTAAAATTGGACAGAATTATGGGTCTCAGATTTGATGGGCTTATAATCAGAAGGGGGGGGGCTCATATTCAGAAATTTATAGTATAAGTGTTAATTGGAACCCAGCTGGCTGACACAATAAAATTATTACAAAACAACTTTTACACCTTTTGATAGCAGCTTCCCATGCCTCTGAGCCATCCTTGGACACATCGAGCCCATCCACTTCCTTCACGTTCTCATAGGCAAGGTTCACTTCCTGTATGGCATTAGCATCAGCAGGGTCAAGAACAATTTCAGCCTTAGCCTCATCCTCCAGTGGCTGCACAGGACCCCCTGGACTGGGGGGTACATTCTGATTCACTGTAGGGGGTTGTAACACACGCACGATGACAGCACGCAGTTGCTCATGCTGGCGACGGAACCTGCAAGTGAAAAAAAAGATCTTACATGTAGATAACAGACAAGTATTGGTCATGGACTTTTTAAACACAGAGCTCTAGAATTTGACCAGTGTGCACTAGTAATGGAGTCACATTGGTCCAAGAATAACCACATTTATTTAGCACTCAAAAATAGATGCCAAAGTAGTTTTCTTGGTTGATCCTAAAATTTTGGAAAGGGATGGGCAGCAATCAAAATTCTGGAAAGTTGGGTCCAAGAAGAGTATCTGCACTCCAGAAGAGGTATTCTTGTAAAATGTTCACAAGATTTGCTGAAAAAGAAGGTGAGGCAGGCACCATCTGCCTCTCACCTAAATGCACCCCTTATTTTGACACAAAGTCACTGAAAACCAAATGAACAAACAGTGGTATGATAGTAGACTTGCTACAAGTTGACTCATAGGTTACACTAACCATGATTTTCAGTTGTTTTCAAATTAATTACAGCAGTTAGATATGTGAAATTTGTAAATAAACTGAATTTTTGGCAGAGGGGAATCATATATGGAAATGCTCCAGGAAAATTGAGGAGTAAATCTTTCAATGTTTTAAGTTCGATAAAATAAGGAAATGCAAGTAATTTGTTGATTATAATAAACTGAATTTTTGGCAGAAGGGGGGATAAGACCAATACAAGGAGATTTACAGATGGAAATGTATGTGTCAAGCAGTGACAAGTAAATAATTTACTAATTAATTAATTAAGTAATTAATACTATACTAAAGTATACTAATTTGCATTGATTTGAAGGAAAACATACTTCCTCATCTGGTCCAGCCTGGCCTGTAGTCTCTTGTGTGCTGGGTTGACCCTCCAAACCATCTTCAGACTTTCCTCTCTCTTTTTCTTCACAATGTCTCTTAACAGACCCTGAAGCTTCTCATACTCATCGTCCCATGTTGCAAACACTTCAAAGCAGGCTGCCATGATCTGAAATGAAATGTAATGGAGCTCACACACTGTGCAAAAAAATATTACAAAATGTAATATGATATATACTTTAGGTCCATTAAATTTTAAATCAATACCTTTTCAAATTCATCATGACTAATGTGCATCAGTCTTCTTGTTCCAAGAACCTGGCAGAAAGAAACAGATTGTTTACATGGAAACAACTAAAACTTGCCATATATATACTGTGTATATATATATGCTAGTTAAACCACCTAGTCGGAAAATAAGTTAACTGGCCAGACAGCCCTGGTTAACTTTGTGAAGGTCATAGAAAAATATTTAACAGAGTTTACTGCAGATGATCAGTTCTCTATTTTTGCAACATATCTACTTAATATTTAATATTAATAATGTGAGAATTTAGAATAATAATAGTGATTACCTTCAGCAACTGGGTACTAAGATCTCTGGAGATGGCTTCCACGAGCCGTAGCGCCCTCTGGATTGGATACTTTGTACTGCGGATTTTCTTCAGGTGTGTGAAGATGGCCACAAGAGCAGAACGGATCTTGTCCAGTTCTGTTGCTGACAGCAAGTCATCAAGTGGAAAGTCCTTCATTAATGGATTATAATCATTCACGGTTGCAAGGGCTTGCTTCAAACCTGAAGGGAAGTTGCATATTAATTAAAATAAAATATATACAAACATTTCAATCATGGTTGTATACCAAAACCATGGCCTTCTACCTACAAGAAATAATCAGTGGCTTTGGAAATCCTTCAAAGTCAAGTTTTTAAAAAAAAGCATTGAAGGTTTGTGCCAGCTGAAGAAACTGAACAGGGTTCAACATTAATGCCAGCCAGATAACCTGACTGCACTTTTTATCACCTTCTAGCTCGTACTGACCAGCAACCTGGCCTGATGGAGGCAGTACATGTACATGTAACTCAGATGGAATTGTTGAAGCAGAAGTATAGAAAAGCTCACACCAAAGGCAAAATTGTTCATGGCATCCAGTGCACCTTTCATGCTGGACCAGTAAGTTTTGAATTCTACTGGCCCAGTGGGCCAGTGATTTGAACTTCTTAATATCAAGCCCTGCTGAACATCCGCACCAAATTACTGGTACTATATATATATAGATTATGCGAGTCTTCTTGAGAAGCACATGTAATTCTTAAGTAAATTATCAAATGTTACTAAATCTTATTCAAGGATAAGTTAACTATTTAAGATGTCTCAAAAACTCACACAACTTGGAGTTGTATGGGTCAAATAGCAAAATATTCCAGCTCCGGGATGTCACTTTCAGGAAAACCATTTGAGGAGCAATGTTAAAACACCAATAGTATTCATGATCAAGCATTGTTGTTGTTTTAAAGTGACACTTTCATGGCTGAATCAATGGGTTTTCATTTTTTCAGAAGTTTAATTTTTATGTTATCTGTCAAAATAATTTCAAAAGAAAACATCTTCATCCACTGAAAAGGTGGTAATCAATCACTTTTGCAAAGGTTTTATGCATTTTAAAACAAGTTTTTACATTGTGTTTTTGTCCAGAACATAAG
>JANRMR010182700.1:0-11471 GCA_025434825.1 Bergia sp. 'catenularis'
TCTTCTTAGAAATCCAGACGGTTTTCCATGAAGCGTTCTGCTGCAGTTGCCCAAAGGGAATATTTGTCCCAACTCTGCCCTGTTTGTAAAAATAAAAATTTACTAATCAATTGCTTTGAAATAAGCACTTTTGAGTTCATAGATTATATTCAATACTATTTAGAAACTGATGTATACATGAAGTATCACTGTCACTCATGTGGTCAGAGCTATACCATCTTCTATCCAGTTTCACTTGGACCTGAATACAGCGAAATTTACGCAGATAATTAATAATAACATCTGATTCTCTCTGTTGCAGAGTACCTGTGTATGCGGTAGAAGTAATAATTTAAATATATCAAGGAGGACCGCCTTTCATAATAGAGATATCGTTAGAATTGAATGTTCATGTTGCGACCTTTACGTTATTCTTTCAATCGATTTTAATCACTCTCATCTTAGAGCGAGAGAGTGCATAGAGATAGTATATGCCACCAATGCAGAAGTGCATAGTAGAAACGGAGAAGTAGATTTAACATCAGAACTTGATAATGATAGATTTTTAGAGACATGTCATGACCTTTATCGACAATCGTTTCGATCTCGTTTCAGATAAGATGCTCTTGCGGTGGAAATATTTCAGCAATTGGTTGGTGCAATCACCCCAGCAAAGAAAGATATACAGTTGTTGAAATAGAATGTGATAAATGTAAACTTAATGCTTATTTCGAAATCGATAACCTAACCCGTGAAAACGTTCACATTATATTTGACAACATGAAGATACCGACTTCTACTTTAAGGATTCATCTGTCTTCAAGATGGCAATCTCCACTCAATAATCAAAATTTCTTAGATTCATGTCGTAACCTATTTGATTTACTCTTTTTTAGAAACGATGCATTTGCGGAAGAGCTTCTCTAATCGAAATTAAAAGATTTCCCTCCGTATGGGATAAAAATAAAGAAGAGATGGAAGTTCATTGTCTATCGTGCGAACTAAACGCTTTTATTTTAATTCACAAGAAAAATTATGATAAAGATAAAGAAATAAAGGTCATAATCGATAATTACTCAAATGAAAATCACGAACTATTTGATATGGGTAGAGAAGAATGGAAAACACCGTTAAACAGAAATCAAATCTTTTTAGAAAATTGCCGTCGGCTATACTCTAGACGTGACGGTCCAAATCATTATAGAGAGGATGATGAGGCATTTGATTTCTAAAATTTTCCTTCTCCTTTTCTTTTCAGATGTGCCCATGCGGTAGAAATAGTCTGCGGGAAATAAAAAGATTTAAAATTAACGAAACCAGTGTGATGACCTTCGTAAGAGTAAAATGCTCCTTTTGCAAGCTTGAAGTTTTTTTTAAATACGACCCCCTTCACGATCCAAGAAATGCAATTTTTCCAGTCGAAATTATATGGGATAACATTTATCACAAATTTGCTGATAGTCCTCTTAATCATAACATCTCACTTAAGCAAAGTTGTCGTAAATTATTTCTACATCAAAAAATATAATCTCTTTTCTCTCTCTTTCAGATAAACTTCCAAGGTCATACATTAACGAGAGAGAAACCCGAATTATTTTATTCCTCTCACAGACGGTTTTTTAGATTTAATCCAAACCACGAGGTCTATCTCTGTCAATCTTGCTCGGGTCATGTTTTATTTCACTGCAATCACGTAATGACCGACTTAGGGGAAGTTGCCAGTTATATTCTATTCAAATGTATAATATGTCACTACCTCACCTTATTCTCAGGTTAATATTTTTTCTTCACTTTTCAAATTAGATATTCATTCCGCCGAATAAGCCACCCTGTCCCTGTTGTGGTAGATATCGACCTGCTGAAGTGTATTGCGTAGCAATACTTGGTGAAGCAAAACATTATCCAGAATGCTTATCATTTGAATGCAGAGGGTGTGATCGACACTTTTTTACTCATTGCCATAAACTAATGAAAGAAACAGAAGAGTATACAGATATTCGTTACGGTCAAAGCTTTAAATGTATACAATGCTACAAAACCATGATAGCTTTTTGGTAATCTTATCTGTGTTTCTTTTTTTACATAGCTATCCAAGTGCCCGTTTTGCTACAATGAGTATATAAAAGAAGTACTTCATTTTGATCTAGAGTTCGCCACAGAAGAGTATGACTATCCCTGTAGAACATATATCTGCATGGCATGTTATAATCACATTCTCGAACACTGTAATAAGCGAATGTGGCAAATAGGTATTAGTAATACCTTTTTCAAATGTAGCCTTTGCAATTTAATGGTAAAAGTCAATCATAATTAATCAATCTTTTTCTTTAATCCTAGAAAAAATGCAACTGCCTTATAATCGAGCGTTCAATATACAATGGCAACCGTTTTCCAGATGCGAAATGCATCAACTGTGATAGTTATTTCCGGTGGATGTTTAGAACATGCGTAGACTATGGAGATAAAAAATGTATCGCCTATATGAGATGCCCTAGATGTTCAAGATGGCTTTGGTGCTTTAAAAAAAAAATAAAATCACCATTCAAATATTGCAGAACTCTCCTCAAGGTTTCTAATCTCTTATTTTCAGAACCCAATTGACCGACAAGCGATAAAAGAATGTTGGCGAGAATTAGGAAAGAGAATAGCCAACTATCATAAGTGTCCTCTGTGCGGCGGTGGTCCATGCTATTCTTACCATCTCATATTTTGTTGTAATTACGATTACGAATTTACAGTTGAAGATCCTAATTTTGAAATCGAATTTGAAAGAGAATGGTCCTCTTTCGAGAGTTGTTTAATATGTTCGAATAAGTATAGTTTTCACTACCATAAAATTCATTGTCTTAATATTCCTATTGACATAATCTAACCGTAGGCTCGTATCTTTATAGATGGTGATACTATATCTGAGAACCGGTTCATATCTTCGTAGGTTGTATTGTGTTTGCGAACCTTACCATCCCTAAATGATAAAGATCATTGGCAAAGATTTCATCACGAAGCTAGGACGTATCAAGCTTGTAAGAAATGTAATAATTTAGACGAGCATATGTTTTGCTTTAATGATAGAGATATTGATGTAACAACGCAAATCGAATTTGAATTTGAATGGAAGTTTTACAACACATGTGTAAGATGTATGGAAAACAAATATGTCTATTGCTATCACTTGTGTCATTGCAGAAATAAATATATCAAACAATGTAATCAATATGATACTATAGTTTTAATCACAGCTTAAATAAAAGATGTTGGAAAAAACCCAAATTGTTGTCGTCTCTTATTTTAAGGTCTGTGTCTGGTGTCTAGCTATGTACATTATCGAAAGCGCACAAGGCGAAGGTGAAATCCTAAACAGAGAAGTGGCGATGGAAAGTTGCTTACACAGAGAAGCGATGAATTGATTTAAAACTTGATTATGACTCAAGCGTCTTACTCTTTTCTTTCTAGTGGACAGATCTTAGACACTACTCCCTCAGATCAAGCAATTATCGATGCAGAAGGTGCACAAAATTCACCATGATAAAATCAACAATTCACTCCGACGGGCAGGCATTTACCGATCCCGAATACCACGTGGCATATTGGTTCTGCCGTTTCTGTTACTGGTTCTGCAATAAATGCTACCTTGACAGAAATTGTAAAACATACTGCAAAAATTGTAAAAAACCTCCCAAATTTTAAATAAAATATATCAAAATATCACTCATTTTGTTTTTATTTTATTGATCAAGCGTCTTCCCGCCGCCACGCTCTTCCCGCCCCCTAATTTATGCCACCCACATCAACCGTCACAACATAAATTGGGACAGAAAAAAGGCGCGCAGCCCACCCTAAACATGATATCATACCCTATTTTTAGCATCACCATATATGGAAGAAATGTCCCATAGTGACACCCCTTACTACTTTTGCGTCCCCCACCCGTCGTTTGAGTCGAATCGGCCCACACTACATTTACTCTAAAATTATTATCAAGTCAAACATTATTACCTGACTGAATCACATTTTTAACCTCATTGTAAATTCGCTCTGGGGTCAATTCGCGAATGGGCATAAAGGGTAGACTGATGGGGCGCTCGTCACGCAAACCATCGACTCGCATGACGAATCGCACACGGTCATTGGGTTGACCGTGTACGACAGTTCTCAAGATATTGTTCATCATTCGGTCGACAATCTCCAAAATATTTTCGATACCCGTAACATTGTTCAGTCCGTGAGGGAGCGTAAAAGTATAATCACTTTCCATCACACCAAATCACCTATAAACACGTCTATTTGAAATACTATAGAGTAATTCATCATCCACATTGCCACCCGTTTGATTACGAACGAAATCGGGATCTGTCCAATGCGATATCCATTCGTCTGGGGCAAAAGGTTGGGAATCGACATTTATCAACCGCGACGGTAAATAATCTTGCGAGAGGTCATTGGTAAGCCAATCTTCAAACAAATTGCTTCCTCCCATATCTTCCCAGTCTATCTAAAAAAAGGACAGACAATCATGATTTTCTTTTTCAACAACTCCTTTTTTTAAATTTCAGCTTAAGCCCTAATACAATGTTTCTACTCTTGTGCGATTACATCTCATTTCAATTCCAACACATGCTCTTCACAATGTTCTGTCTTAAAACCATAAGAGATTACAATTTTTCTTTTCAAAAAAGTACTATTTCGACTACCATATTTAGTATTACAATCCCTACCATAAAACCTAACAAAAAGTGACTGAAATAGCACCAAAATGCCTAAGGTATAGAAAAGAGGATAAAATCACATCTTCTGCGAGTGACAAGTATCGAAATTCAGTTTCCTTCTCATTTCCTCTCTCAACTCTTGCAAGCATTGCCTACAAACTGTCGTTTCCTCTAATCGCTGCACGCGATTTTTCAGCTCAAAATTCTCTGCAATCAATTTTTTTTGGCAAGGTTTTCTTTTTTGTCTTGTGCAAACCCATAGCAATCAAATTTCCCACCGTATACTTGACAGCATCATTTCCCAAAGTTTGTTCAACAATCAACTCCTTCCAAAAACGATCATACCATTGTATGTATTTCGGATCAGTATCGAAATCAACCCCAAACGTTTGCACGATTACCTTATATTTATGATCTACAGCCTGTCTAATTATAGGGCCAACAAACATTCCCTCTGCTGCTTGAAACAGTTTATTGACCTCCAACATTCCTTTTTTAAAATATTGCCACCGTTTCTAAAAAAGAGAAATAAAAAATTTATTTTTCATCCTCGAAAGATTCTAATTGCTGAGCTCCTAAATCATCTTTTGCTTTTAGTATAACACCCACCAACGTCGTTGTCATCATCATAGATCGTAATTCCCTAGGAAACTAAGAAAGATTTATACCCAATTAAATTCTCTCGAATCACCCTCTGCAATTCTCTCTTTCATATATTCATCACATTTCTCAATCGCCCAAACGTCAACTACGTTATCTAAAATTGTTATTTTACATTCGCGTATGCCAAAGGCATCTGCCTGACGTTTTATCTCTTCCACCTTGCGTCGAAGGTAAACCTAATAATTTTTTGAAACACAACAAGTCTCAGCAGAATTGGTAAACATACATTTACATTGAAAAAAATGAAAACTATAAAGATCTGGCTCAAACGAATCTATAATGGACTCTAACACTTTAACACTATAAGGAACAGGTGTTCCCATCCTCGCTACAGCTTGTTTTATTCCCTGGTAATGAATGAAAGCCTCTTCCTCAATCGTCCTCCGACCCTATCGAATGAGGATAACAATTCTCAAGATGACGAAAAGTACGATAAAGTAAATGAGCCCACGAATTGGGCTGAAGGTAAGACTGCCTTAACCTCTGCCACGATATCGGATTAACGCCCAAGTTAATATGAGTCAACGGCCTTCTTTTCGTATCTTTAAAAATAGCATCAGCATCCTCCCAATCAGACAAATAGTTTAAACAAAACTCCTTCCAATGTTTCAAACAATAACTATCACCACGATAACAACCAAAGATGGACAAGTGTCGATCAGGTAGACACCAGACGCAAACCTTTGAAATCAAAATTAAATAATTAACACTTCTTTTTTTAACGTAGATTTACGGGTAGACTTATCCTGCCAACACCAGAGACACACACCTTAAAATAAACCAACAAATAAATGATTCTCACAACTTGCCACACCTCGTAAAATACCAATGGCTGGCGTCACCCTACCAAAATCCTCATAACACCACTTACAACGACAATTATGATAACAATAAAACTTATCCTCTTTCTCATCATGGTAATAATTCCAAATTTCAAGTATGCGATCCCCAATCGACTCTCGACATTCTGGGCAGATGCCACTATATCTTTCCTCCTACAAAAATAAATCAATAATGATTACAAAACACCTTCATGGGTTTATGACACACTTGTTCGCGATCATTTATCCTCTTTCCTACGGCACTCAAGTTCATGAAGCATTTCTCTTCAAATCGACAATCTCTACAAACACTTAAGTCATACTTTGAGAGAATCTCTTCAATCTCACCATTGTAGTCCATATCCTAGCATTGCACAAGTAAAGCAAATGTAAGAAGATCTTCAAAAGAACCATACTTTATTATATTTCGCTCTTCGTGTGAAAAATAAACTTTTGGATGACAACTCCCATGTACTACCCCGTCTTGATCATGCAAATCAATTATCGCTTCACTTAAACTCATAACCTTCCAAATACCGCACGTTTGGCACAGAAAAGCAAATCTATTTCTACATTTTAAAGACGAAACACCCGCTAAACGGTTCTGAAAATAAGAAAAAATTAAAAATATTAATCCTATTGATTATATCCTAGCATAACGTGTAAACCGAAAATAATAAACTGCTTAATGGCACGTTTCTTTCTCAAATTCTTCTTGGAAGCTGTAAACCTCTTTCTAATCATCACATATATTTCATTATTCCACTCACGAATCTAGAAAACAAATATATAAACAGACTTATTTTCTTCAATTAGAAGAAAATAGATAACTGCACAATCATCACCAACATTGTATCTCTCCACATTTCTTGCACTTATAGTAATCGAAATTCAAAAAAGGAAGAAAATAGTCGTGATCACAACACTTTAAACATTGTTGTCCCATCACCTACAAACAAGACATAGCTTCAGTTCACACTCTCTACTTCAAAGCCTTGCGTTGTTTTTTATTTGACCTGAGAGGTGCCATTTCAGCATAAGCCTTTCTACGTTTTTTCTCTTGCATTTCCTTTCGTTTCACCTCCTTCATATCCAGCAGATTAAAATCATAAAAGTCTGTCAGACCCTTTTCAGTCTGCTTCTGCTTCATTCCGTTTGAAAGAACCCAATCATACCTCTTACCAGGATTCACATTCATGTACTCCTGGTAACTAGCTGCCAGTCTGTCTGGTATATACGTTCTAAATTGAGGTGTAGACAAATTGTCTAGGACAAAAGCATGGGCATCCTCATATTTACTGATGTTGGGAATGGTATAGAATTCTATTATAAAAAACGGTTCCCCTATTGGGACATCAGACCACTTTTTCACATTACGTTCGTCATATTTGGCAAATAGATCAGCAGACACACTGATCTCCTAAAAATGAAAAGGAAACCTAATTTAAATTCATTCAAACTATAAACAACACGTCCTTGCTCATCTCTTCTACTGTCCTAATCTGTTGACCTAATTCATCACCAAGCGACATCATATCACCAACCTTTTCAGGCTTCAGTGCATCTGTAAAGAGGCAACTGGCCAGCAATGCTCTAGACTGATCTAAATTAAACTTAAAACCCTGAAGCAATCTCTTGATTTCAAAAAAAACCACTTAATCTTACAATCCTGCTCTAGTACACACAACCCGATATAGTCCAAACACTGACAGAAAAAGCATTTTCTTATTCCTTCACATCTACACGCTTCACTTTTTCCCTCAACCATCTTCTCATATGTAATCTTCTTCCAACTCAATCTCTTTCTGAGGATCTAAAACGAAAAATAATTTAAAAAATATTTTCCAACCCTGTTATCGATCTCAAGGTCCACTCTTGACTATCACAGACTAGATTAGCTATCCCGCTCATTTCATGCATGTTTAACTTAAACGATGGAGTAAATATGATTTCATTCATCATCTCAGTATTTTTAACCAGTTCTCCTATACATCTTCTCATTCGTTTATACACACGTTTTTTTGCTGTATCATCAAAAATGTTTTCATGGACTACAGTGAACAGAGTAATGAAAACTTCGTATTAAATTTCACTAATAATCATAATGAATGTGTCTCTTCTTAGAAACCCAGACGGCTGATAATTAACCTTTTCCCCTCTAGAATAAATGGAATGTGGTAACAAACAGCTGAAAGGGTCCCACTACAAAGATTTAAATCGACACGATGCCCTAGTTGTAGTCGTAAAAAAAATTTCAAATGCAGAAATAAGATAATCAGATGCATTATAGAATCAACCTGGGAGGAGAACGACTTCTACGGTCTTGATAGTCAACTTTTTCTTGAACACATGATTATTAATTATTACAAATGCAAGAAATGCAATCTCGGATATGTTTATTATTATGACCTCGCGGAAAGTCCAGCTCATTGTAGGATTGCAAATTCGTATGAATAATACTATTTGATTCTCTCTCTTGCAGAATAGCTGTGTTTGCGGTAGTAATTCTTTAACCATAATTAAAAGAACCACCTTTTGTGATAAAGATATCATCAGAGTTAAATGTTTGTCGTGTAACCTTCTTGATGTACTTTCAATTGATTTTATGCATTATCGCCTTAGACCTGAAGAATCTATAGAAATAATATACGATACACATTCAACCAGTTTTAGTAACGAAGTAGAAGAATGGGTATCAGAACTAGAAAATAATAATAATTTCTTAGCGTCATGCCATGACCTTTATCGACATGCATTTGGATCTCGTTTCAGATAAGATACTCTTGCGGTGGAAATATTTCGGAAATTGGTTGGTGTAAACATCCCTGCAAAGAAAGATATACAATCGTTGAAATAGAATGTAATAAGTGTAAACTTAATGCTTATTTTGAAATCGATAACCTAACCCGTGAAAACATTCAAATTATGTTTGACAACATGGAAATTCCAACATCCACTTTACGTATTTACATGTCTTCAAGATGGCAATCTCCACTCAATAATAAGAATTTCTTAAGTTCTTGTCGTAACCTATTTGATTTACTCTTTTGCAGAAGAGATGCATTTGTGGAAGAGTTTCTCCAATCGAAATTAAAAGAACCCCCTTCGAATTGGATATAAATAAAGACGTTATGGAAGTTCAATGTCTATCGTGTGACCTAAATGCTTTCTTTTTAATTCATAAGATAAGTTATCGTAGAGATAAGGAAGTAACTGTCCTATATGATAATTACTCGAAAGAAAATCACGAAATGTGGGATGAGAGAATAGAAGCATGGAAAACACCACTAAACAGAAATCAAATCTTTCTAGAAAATTGCCGTAGGCTATACTCTAGACGCGACGGTCCTAATTTATATAGAGAGGACGACGAAGCATTTGACTTTTAAGAATTCCTTTTTTTCTTTTCAGATATGCGTATGTGGAGAAAATACCCTGAGAGAAGAGAATAAAACAGACTAAAGTGGACAAAATGCTTATTTAAAACGATTAAATATACTCACCATGATAGCCATTTGCTCTTTTTCTCAAGTTCTTCAACTGTAGTAGGCCTTTGTCGTTTGTTTGTTTGTTAAGATGAGTTATTAGTGTTCTCAGGTCTCTTATTGATGGCACTTCTTTGTACTCTGGTGCTTTATCTTTATTTATCAACCATGTTATTTGTATTGGTGATACAACTCCACCCTTATTTCGAAGTTTAAAAGTTTTGATTAACTTATTATAATTTTGTGATGTATGAATCAAGTGGATTGAGAATTTCTACTTGGCCTAACAACTGACTGTTTTGAGGGATGTATCAGAAGAAGGTTCCGCTTTGGGTAGTTGACCAGGATGAAAGTGTCCCTGCGTTTAAGATATTTACGATATTTAAACTGATATTAATTTAAGTCTGTGAAGGTGTGGGTGGTGTGTGTTTTTTTGGTGTCTATATGTGTTTTTACGGCTGTATATTGAAATTTTTGGTGGTCATACAGTGTGTTATAGGAGTGTAAGATAAACAAGAGGCATCTTCGGTAATGTTACTGTAGTAAGAGGAAACAGTTGGTGTAAATGTTCTAGGACTTTTTAGTGTTCTTATTGGGTGTAAGTGGAAAACGTTTCCTTCAGTTTTTCTGGTTTTAACGAAACGGATTAAAGTGTGCAAAATGCTTATTTAAAACGACTAAATATACTTGCCATAACCATTTGCTCTTTTTCTCAAGTTCTTCAACTGTACTAGGCCTTTGTCGTTTGTTTGTTTGTTAAGATAAGGGATTTTAGGCCATTTTTCAACTTGGTTAGTATAATGCTAATTTTGTCATGGAATCGTAGAGCACACTTTTCTGATCATTTTACCATTTATTTGATAACAATCGGTTAAATATTTGCTGAGCTATGAATTTTTGAAATTTTAAGAAATGCAAACATTTTACAACAACTGGTTTTAAAGGAATGACTGAAGTAAGGTGAAATCGTGTGGCACCAAACTAGGCCAGAGCTGAATAGTAAAAAAATCATATAAATTGAAGTATTTAAGATTTCAAAACCAAATTTGGAGACAAAGTGTATCTTCGACTTATCTTTAAATTGACAGAGCTTCGTTACCATGGTTGCATGGTTACCATGGCAACCTCAAAAAAACACCAAAAATTGCAGAATTCCAGCAGCAAATTCCCTAGTTTTTACTTAATTACAGTGACAGATACGCAAACATTCATTGAATGTGTCTTTGCAACAAACAGTTACCATAGCAACAGTTCGTGTTGCCATAGCAATGCTGTTTTCTGTCATTTTTCATAGAATATAGCAAAAAGAAGAATAGCAGAAAGTGGAAGGAGGCAGCCGGATCGGATAAAGAACTAAGATTGCTCAAACTAATTATCTGTTGCCATGGCAACAGTAAGCATGGCAACAACTACAGCACCCTTAAACTATTAAAATTTTGAAATTGTAAAACCACTACTAGGAAATATGCAAGACACACAAAATCGAGTCAACAATGTTTATTGACAAACTGCACTACATAACTGTTCTAAAATTACCATTTTGAAACCATTTAAAAGTTGTCAAAGAGAAAAAAGCAAATGACCTTATAGTAGCTAATAATTTTAGTGTGAAACAGTACAACGTATCTTTCTGTGAAAAATTTCCTCATATACAAGTAACTGCAAAATAATAAATAGTACATAATTCAGGTATTGAGTAGAATTAAATCACCTTTTGCATGTCACGCAGCAAGGGGAATTCCCAGTTCAAATCATCTTTTTCGATGTCATAGTGGATGGTGTACTCAGTTTTGATGGGATTCCTCCGACTTTCCTTA
>JANRMR010182711.1:0-11470 GCA_025434825.1 Bergia sp. 'catenularis'
ATCTGAGTCTGTTACACAGGCTAAGGTGTTCCCGGTAACAATCATAGTACAGATGGTGAGTCCACGTCAACAAGTAAACAGATCAGCGGTATCCAGCAACAGCAACATGCAAGCGAGGCTGTCGAAAAACAGATGTCACCAAACACGAAATTTGACCCTCGGAAGTGTTGGCAAGGGGTCGTAAATGAATTGTGATAAAATGTGGTTACAGCTGCCGACACATTTCATAACGTTCTGACCCTAGCCAGCTTTATATCTACGTGGCTAACATGTCCCGATTGACGCTGGTCTTCGTTTTACTGTTTTTCTCAACAGTCGAAAGAAATTCCGCCGAGCGTTCGGTAAGGATTTTCTGACTCGTTGGAGCGAAACATGTATAAATCAAATTAATTGCTGTTTTTGTTATAAAGGTTCATCCCTTCGCGAGATCGCTGTCGATGGGAAAACTGAAAGAAACAGCAGAGCTGACAGACTATGATAGGTTCCTCAGCACAGTTCTCAGGCCGATCAACCGCGTTCGAGTTCCCGGGACGGTTGGCCATCACAAAGTTAAACTGGTACGTCTCGATTCCTTCAAACCGTCTCATTCATTATGAAATTACCGCGTGTTTTAGTTCATAGGAAATAGGTTGTAAGTTGTTACGTTCATTCTCGAATAACTTACACATCCTCTTCTTTTGTACTTTTGAGTTTATCTGTTTTCTCAAAATATTCTCTATTAAGATCAAAAAATTTCTGTAGATAATCTATCGAGTTACCCGGGAGTTGCCCCAAAAAGCGCGGGCTTGGTAAGCACCAAATTACAGTGGTGTGTTATGTTGACTTTTGACTACTTCTTGTTGTCTGAGACATCATCTTTGTTTTCAGATCACTCCACAACGCGCTAGACTTGTGACAATGTGCTATAAAAGTACTGGTACTGAATTTGTAGACGAGTTGTTCAGAATCGTTGTTGTGTTTGTTCTGTTTTTGGTGATATCCAAGAATATTTTCCAATGTACGAATCTTATCTGTGAAATGTCAGCGATTAGATTTCGTTTCAAGTTGCATTGTTGGCTCTTGAACCTCGAATGAGTACAGAAAGACTCGAGTTGCATGTTTTATCTTGATCCAGACGTTTTACTTTTGATCGAAAACGATGACATTTGGCAGAGTTTAGTGTGAATTTACAATGTTGTAGATTTCATTTAGTTCAATTTTGTCGAACGTATTTTGATTCGGTGCGCTGTTCTCGCTAATTGTGGTGAGTTTGGTTTCCTGATAAGGAGAAGTTCAGTTAATTATGGCGCAGCTAGGTATTGTATCACGGACCGTGATCTTGAACCTCTATTAAACGTTTAATCTAGTGGGAAATCTTCATTTTGGTGATCGGGGAAAACTGTTTTTAAAACAGCTTTTAAAGTTTTAACGTTAGTTATTTCTCAGATAAACTGTTTTTTGCAGCTTAGAAAATAGCTTTTTTAGATTTAAAAAATGGTTGTTCACTCGATTGGTCAGCCTCAAAACCTATTCTGAAAGTACTACTTTTTAAAAAAATTATTTGATCAAATCTTGGTGATTTTGGAACATAATTTGTTTTAACAAGATCGGAGTATGGTGAAAATGCGTAATTGCGCCAACGGGGATTTTCGAGTGAATGAATTATTGCTATATAAATGTAATCCGTCGTGTAGATTTTAAGTTAACTATGTTAGTATGTAGCTGTGCTATATTAAGCATGTGAAATAGAAATGAGAAACCAATATTTCAAGAAGCAGATTTGATAAATAATATTATATTTTGTGTCATTCTAGATTTAATAGCAAAAAATTTGAATAATATTTTTTTTAGGTTTCAATAATTTCCTGTGTTTGAGGGATTGATCGCATTTATTATATTATTGAAAGTGAGAAATCAATCAAATCCGCTTTCGGAGAAAGACTTTAGTGGCAAACAGGAAATATCTGTCAGATTTTTCAGAATTCACATTTAGCAATTTCAATGGCTGAAGATTCTCTCATATAGGATTAACAGCTGGGAAATATTATTTTGGAATGATCCACCAACAGAGATTAAAAACATGGTTTGGGGGTCTGTAAACATGAGATTATTTAGAGCAAGACATATTAGAAATGTGTGGGATGACAATCTTTGAAAGCCATTATGACAATGAGTAAAGGAAATTGGATTTTTCATCCTTTGAGAAAAAGGACATATTTTTTTATTTTGCATGTTGTTTGCCCTTCTTTTGATACCTTAATGGAATCATTTCTTCTAATCTTAACTTAAGTAAAACAATTCGTATGTTAAAATTTGTCAATTTATTATATTTAAGTTGAAGATTATGCATATTAGATATATATAGATATGTAGTAAATAATAATTTATTGTGTGGCAGACTGGAATTTCACTTTTTGTTGAGGCTGCCATGCTTAAGCATATTTGAAGATTGTGATGATAAAAATTGGCTTTACGTATACTATGTTCTGTGTAAAAACATTCATTATTCATATGAAAACAGAATTAGTTTTAAACATTCTGCCTAAGTTCTCAGGTCAAATGAAAGTTATGTTAATAAAAATCTTTTCATCTATATTACTCCTCATTTGGTATTTGTTTAAAGTATCAAGAATACACACTTTGTTTATTTTGAAACTATCATTCTTAGTGTGCTCAATTTTTAATTAATGTTTTCCATACATAGTCAGCATTTTGTGTTTGAAGTAAAATGTTACACTTGTCAAAAATAAGTTCAACTTTAAAAATATCTTTTTGGAGTCATATTTTCCTATTCTGGAATACTTGGAATACATTATTTTTTGTTCCATGTGGAAGAATAGTCACAGTAATAATTTATTGTTATATATTCCATTTATTCCAGAATAAGAATATTCAAAATGTTCCAAATGGATATACCTAACAGGCATATGATCATTGTAGAAATGTCGCTATACTAAATATAACTTACTAATCAAAATTTTTAATTTTTTCCAGATCTCATAAATAGGTTTCTGTGATAGTTTAACTTTGTACTTTAAGGCAGGTGGTTCTATGAAAGTGTCAAGAATTTTAGCACCTTTCAGTTAAGAAAAAAAGGTTTTATATTCTTTGAACAGTTTTATTCTACTTGGTTTTCTAGAATTATTAACAGCTGCTGATCGGAACATTTATTTCAAAACACTCAAAACAGTTTGACTTACAACCTCCTTTCAATAAAGATACTTTATCAGATTTTGTTGATCAAACTTGATGACACTGACTATTTATTGGCAGCACTAGTTTTTTATGGGAATTACCTTTGAGAATTCATACATTTTTAGACAAGACTTGTGCATGTAGAAACTAAAAAATATACTGGAACCTCGGTGTTTTGCATATATTAATCAGTGGTCCAAGATACTACAAGAACTTAGATATACATGTAATTCATATGGGGATTTTTTAAAACCATTGCATTCTTCACAAACATTCTGAAATACCCAACACTGACAAATGATCTTCATTTTTAGTACAATGCACTACTTGTACAAAAATGTTACTTTGTTCTTTAAAAACTGTACAAGTTTACTTTTTTCATTATAAATTCATTTTTCCTTACTTATCTAAGTTAATAACAATTGGTAAGAGGTAGGTTATCACTCATGATATCAGTGGTTATTGAATCAGTTAAAATATATACTAATTACTAGTTGGGAATAACTGTCAGTGGTTTTATCCTTTGATGTGGCATAGAATTGATGTATTTGTAATTGATCATCACATGGAGTGTCTACAGGCTCAAATCAATTGGTAGAAAATAGTAATATTTATAATAACTAGCAATCTCTGGGACAGTCAACAGGGAACTGGTTGACTTTCAACTGAAGACAGGATATCAATGTTTTTTGTAATTGAATGTTATAATATGTAAAAACCTCAAGACAGAGTGCTCATATATTTTGTGGCTTATGATGTAGTGCATACAGTTATGTCTTCTTTTCTAGAAATTATAAGTTAATATACAACTATTTAAAAACATCATACTGGTTTTCACAGATAGTTGAAATTATAATGGATAGTGAAGCTTTAATATATAATTTGTAATATGTTTGCAGAATATTGTTGAAATTGTATAAGCTGAGAAACTAAATTATTATTTAAGAACTACTTGGAGAGAAAAATGATGTAAACAAATTAATTTCAAGTATTTTACTGTATAAAGGATACGTATTCATGCTAAAAATACATATAGTTGGCCAACTAAAACAACAGTGGTCTGACAAAAGAGCTAGTGTTTAAAAAGGTTTTGTTGGATTAACAGATTTGCCTGTGTAAACACACATGATTGTCTTGCAGTGTCTGGCTGTTGGTCAATTTCTTTGTAATGTCACAGCATTTTTCAGTATATTCTTCAGTTTCAGTGTGATAATCTTGATGTCTGTCTGTCTTGTGTGTCTCTGTCAGTCTGTCAGTTTGTCTGTTTTGTTTGTATACAAATCATGTCTGACTGTCTGTTAAACTGAAGGTCTGTCAGTCTGCCTAACTACTAACAAATAACATTTGATTCAGTTTGTATAAGCACACTACATACTCAAAGCTTACTGTAATTCAGTGATATCCTAATGAAGTTTAGAACTGCCACTAACATTTTTCAAATGAAGTATATATTTGGTACTAACCACAAAATAATGCAGAGATCTGTTTTTGGTTTCCTATAGTTCATCAAGGAACAATTTGAAAATCTTAGCTGGACAGTCACACTGGATGAATTTGATGACACTACACCACTTGGGAAGAAGAGATTTACAAACATAATTGCAACCCAGAATCCTGGTGCAAGAAAGAGACTCATATTAGCTGCTCACTATGATTCTAAGCTACTCCCACCCACAGATGGCCAGTACTTTCTTGGCACGGTAGACTCTGCTGTACCTTGTGCGATGTTGGTTGAAATTGCAAGGACTCTGACACCATTTTTCAATGAAAAGGCAAAAAGACAGGTACATTTAGAAAACCACTGTGTATAGTTCAATATAAGAGTTTCCCAACTTTTGGGCACTTGAGAAAATTAAAGAATATAATGTATGCTTAAAATTTCTCCTGCTTTTACGTGAAGGAAACCAGTGGGTGGAGTGAAGGAGATAAGAGGATGTTTCAATCTAACTTGTAACTGAAGGCATCTTTCCAAACATAGATTTCTTGAATAGAGACAGTATTATTTTACATTTCTTATTTTTCCTTTCAGGTCTCAGATATCTCACTGCAAATGGTGTTTTTTGATGGAGAAGAAGCTTTTCGTGACTGGACTGAGACAGACTCTCTTTATGGTGCACGACATTTGGCAGCACAATGGCAAGACATGCCATTACCTGGTGCTGAGAGGAAAAGTGGAAACCGCGAAACAATGCTGAACACAATTGTAAGCAACAGTGAAGGAATATTTTGACAGTTTCTTACCTGCACTGTCAACAGTGATTATGATGAAAGGCACTGCAAACTGCAGATTAAGGTCCTACAAGGGGCGAGTGAGCTCATTGCCTGGACTGGTCAAGCTACTTGGAAACTACATTGTAAACTTCATTAAAGATTAAAGGGTTTTATTTCTTTAAGTTTAAAAACTTCAGATTTGTAATCCAAAAACTAAGAAAATAATAATTTTTTATGGAAAACTCTTATCTCCCAAAACAAAAATGAAAGTTTTTAGACCAGATAAAATCCTTAGTTTGCACTCTGTAATGTTTTGTTATTTATTGCTATATGATGCCATGGATAGAAACCAACTCAAACGTCAAACACCGTGATGATATTTTTTTGCGTGTCAAAATACTACAGTTTCCATGTTAGAAATTTGCGCTCTGAGTGAAAATTAAGCACCGAGATGATATTTTTTTCATATGTTTGCAATATATACATGGACCTTCACTCACTGCGCTTAAAAAACAGTCAAAATTTTGCACATAAACTGCCGTTTGTTTTGAAACCATGAGCCAATTTTGAAATTGACAGTTGTTTTATATGGCTATGATTTATTCCATGCAAGTATTTAAATTGAGTGAACCCTTGGAATATCTTTTTTGTTTTTTTATTCTGGAAATTGTCTAAACACAAGTTTGTGTAACTTTTCTGCAAAACCTACAGGCCAGACGGCCGTCGGGCCAGCGTTAGTTTCCATCCCTGTGATGCTAGCAGTGCATTCAAGAAATAATGGACCAGAATTGAACCAAGTTTCCAGAGAGGGTGAAGGTTTTACAGACAAAACATCTCCTTTTGGGAGTTGTGGGTATATATTTCAGAAACATACAATCACTCTATGTGTGTGCTGAAGTGTATAATGGATGTAAAAGTTTTTCAAACTCTTTTAATTTTTTTTTTTAGTTTTTTATTAAAAGATCTTGTTCTGTTTGTGTGCATCCAAACGTTTTTGTGTGCATTGATCAGAGACATGCTGTTACACTTGATTAATTTGTTTTGCTGATTTTTCACAGAATGCTCTTGTCCTCCTGGATCTTATTGGAGCAAAGTGGCCGAATTTCTACAGCAGCTTCCCACAAACTAGAGACCTCTTTGAAAGGATGCAGCTTATTGGTAAGAGATCTAAGTGCTCCTCAGATTTGATTCTGCATTTTAAGCCACTTTGGCTTTATCTCTGTCTAGCTAGCATGGTCACTCATTTCATAATCAATTCATGATTTATTCATCTGCTTATATACAGTTCCGTGCAAAGGTAACATACCATGACCCGCGCGTCGCGGGTCACGGGTGACCCGAGAGTCGAAGGCAAGTTTAATAAACTGACTCGCGGGTCCGCGGGTACGTACAAATTCGAAAGCACATTGTAATCATCGTTTGTTTCAAACGTTTCTGCCATCCGCAACACAATCAAAACCATAATGAGTGAATTTCAAATAACGGTTGTACTTTTCAAATTTGAAACGTTATTGAGACGTGAATTAGTCCGAGCATTCATGGCTACGTTTGTTGTTAAATGAAGTTAAAATGAAGACATCTTTACCGGTCTTACTTCTGAAGATGAACTTGTTCTGTAGATTTCTTCCGATGTCAGTTAAAACCACATGAAACTTTACTAAGCTTTGAGTAGCTTGTCGATCGAAAACATCACATTTCAGTTCTTAAAGAACCGAAATAACCGAAATGCGATGTTTACATCAATATTGCAGATATCGGATTGAGAGCGAATAACCCAGTTGAACACGTTTCGAAGTAATTCTAACAGAGTGTATCGAGCGATGCGGTGGTTAATTTCTGACAGAGGTACCGTAGATTTCTTTCCTGCGCCGCAAATACTTTGCACTTGACTGAACGTAATCTGAGTTTATCTCGTCCTGATCGTTTACATGTGTTCTAGATATACACGTTGTATAGATGTATTTGTTATTTGTAGTAGGCAAAGCGTTTAAAATATTGCGAAACATGGGAAACAGTCCGACAGCTCCCTTGAGACATTGCGACAGCTATTTTCCAAGCCGTAAGAAAGGATTTTGCATAATTCCATGGCAAACGACTTACTTTACGCACGATCGTGACCAATTGCTTTCGAACGATTTCAAATAAAATGGCATTTTTTTAATCAGAAATTTTTATTTAATCTGTATATCTCCTACCAGGTGTCTTTTTTGCATTAATTTAAAACAAATGTGGGACATCACATATGATCTCGCCAAAATAACGTGTATAGAACGTTATATAATTAAAATTTTGGGGTAAAAAGTTGTAGGGTCGGCAGTGAAATCAAGGACAGTTGGGCTGCAATAACGGTTTGCTGTATATCGTGTTATAATATCCAACCTTATCCTTTTGTGCAATTCTTAGAATAAATGTGTGGACTTGTCTGCTCTGCGAGTTACTTGCGAAGCCACATATTTACAGTACACTTTTCGTTTGAAAACGCACTTATTTTTATCAGAAGTCAAATGTTTTCCGTTCATGCGATCTTTTTGTTGCTCTTTTAGTCGTTTTTCATCGTTTACGTGTGGACAGAAAGCCTGTCAAACAGAAGGAAAAGGGTGCATTTTCAAAAGAAAACGTTTACGTGTCTCATAAAAGCCACGATACATTATGTCTGTATATGTTTCAACAGTCAAAGTTAAATTGCAACATATACAGTGGTAGACCTAGAAATTTAGCTTTTAAGTTACTATTAAAAATTGCCAGTGGGAAAATTATCACTAGCAAAACTTCTCAGAAGGGAGAGCAGAACTCCCAAAACCAATATGTCGATCAATAAATATTCAACTTATTGCCTCAAAACTCTTCTACATTTCTTAACGGTGCAATATATGCCTCATGATTATACTTCCATTTGAGGTTTTTTCAGATAAGTATTTTGTGATGCGTTTTGTACGTAATAGTATTTATTCCGCACAAAAGAGAGAGTGGGAAAGTCTGTTTCATGGAGTTTTGAAGAGAAACGCTTGCAAAATATTGCCAGTGAGAAACCTGCTGGTAAAAGAGCAAATTCTAGCGATGTTTGCTGGTAGTTTTGCCAGTAGTTAGGGGGTATCCGAGTAATTTTGCCACCATGGTGATACAGTAGCCTTTTGCCTTACCAGAAAGAAGACTGACCAGTATTAAACAGATAAAAGAAAAGCCGAGTCCTTATTTTGTGGGATCTGTGAATCAACCACTTTACATTGAGGATGACCATATACCTTTCTTGAGACGAAGTGAGTAAAGATAGTATTAGTTCAATCTTTAACTACTTTAAGTTTGGATAGAGTTTTAGTTCAAGTGTGACAGTTTTTGCACCTATCTCTTTCCTCTTTTCTTTTTTGTGGCTTTTCATTCCACTCTGTGTTCCAGTTTTCTTTCACTCTGTTTGTCTTACTGCGTTTATTCTTTATACTATTAAATTGATCAAACGAATGGGTTTACCAGGCGGCCCAAGCTGGGCGTTAGTATTTAGCATTTAGCCTGACAAACCTTTGTATGGAATAATTATCGTTTTCCTGAAATAGCTAATATTTGATGCATATACATTCGGGGGGGGGGGCATTGGAGACGATTTGGCCCGTATATTAACGATTTCCATGGTTCGTACAATCTTGAAAAGGTCTTGAATTTTAGCTGTCGTCTTGAAAAGTCCTTGAATTTGGTTAAGGTCCTTGAAAAGTACTTGATTTCTTTATTGAGTCTTGAAAAGTCCTTGAAATATAGTAACTTGTCTACGATTTCTGTGAACAATATTCAGTATTGCTGTATCTGTGTATCAAATTTTGATTGTACTCCAGATCGGCAAGTATAACCCATCTTGAAACTAAACAGTGACTGTTGTCGTATCACAGAGGCAAACGCCGTGATCCCATCAACCAAGGCTGAACCATCTAAAAGTTATAAATGATCAGTTGAGTGTTTTATGTATAAAAAAAGGGACGAAGAATTACGATTTACTGAATAAAAGTTAGTCCTTGAAGACCATTTTTCGTCCTTGAAAAGTATTGAGTTTTGTTTGTCTGAAGTTGTACGAACCATGGATTTCAGGAAAACGATATTTACTGCCATACAAAGTCTCGTAAAATCAACCTGCTCACCCACCAGCGCTCTGCCACACTAAATTACTACATGTATCTCGGCTAGCGTGGGCTGCCTTTGAGCGGAAAAAAGAACGCTAGTTTCTGCATTGAAAAGTATAAATTTGAACAACCAAATAGTTTTAACACCAACACAGTCATCCTGTGAATTAGTAATAGTAAATACTTCACCTGACAGCTTGGTGTGTAAGAAGTGCTTACGAAAGCACAATGTGTTTAGAAACAGCGAGGTAGGCATCGTGGCCGAGCGGTTTAAAGCGCTGACTGGCAACCCGGAGGTCCCGAGTTCCAGTCCTCTGCCCGCTGGCCACGCTGGTGTAAATAGCTTCCCTGCCGGTTGAGGTTTTTAAGTTATATTTGATTATCATTTATTGTTTGTAACGTGGCACTGAAAACCCCCTTGTGGGGGGGGGGGGAGTTGTCATAAGTAAAGTATTTTTTTAGTATACGCGTGTGAGCTCTTCCCAAATAAGTGTTGTAATTGGAACTTTTGTTTCTCTTTCTAGATACATCGGTTCTGCATTTGATTCCTGTCCCATTCCCAAAATGTTGGCACCAGATGTGCGACCACGAAGGCAGCCTTGATCACGAGACAATACACGATCTGATCAAGATTATTAGAGTCTTCGTGTCAGAGTACTTTTCCTTATGATTTTATAAACTCCAACCTGAAATGAGAGGAGAAATTGAAAATTATTGTTAGATTTATTTTACAAGATGTTTTTTTTTAATCTTTGAAGGCAAATTGTTATTATAAGACGAAAAGACAAAACGAGTACTTGTACCGTCCAATCTCTATGTTAGCAGTGTGATCTAACGTTCAGTTCTGCGATTTTGATTAAATGTACGCCGAGAGAAATTTTACTGATTCAATTTGACAAAGTGGAAAGTTGCACAGCCAGTGCAGAAAGAAAATAGATGTATATAGCTAGAGGGGCCAAGATCGGGTGTCCGGCATCTTTTCATCGAGTCAGTTGAAAAAAACCTTAATTCTTGTAGTCTTACATTAACAATAAAACTCGAGTAAGTTAAAGGTGTTTAGAGTAATCAGCACTCGAGGTAGCTTGCGATGGAACTGGATTTTATACAATGAATCTTCACATACTGAAAGATTTCAACTGCGCAAAACTAAAGGATGCGTGCAAAGGATGCTGGGCGCCTGATCGGGTCGTTTAGCACTTACGTCACTAATGGTAAAGTCTAAATGGGCGTAGCCTCCAATGCAACCACTTCATTTCGGTTACATTCGAGGCTAAAATAGATCCACAGCAAAAAGTTAAATCGAGAATATTACCTTCTAAAAAAGTGAACGTAGCAGTAATGAGGGTTCAGTTACTTGTTTTAATATATATTTTAATATATGAGTTTTCATGAAGCCCTTGCAGATATATTGTAATGTATGGTATCTGCATGATATTAATTTGCAGAGTTAAATTTATTTGGGGTCGAATTTGCTATTAATTCACGAGCAGTGATTATCAAGAGATGGAGCGTCAAAATATTTCTTTACCTGTGTAGATTTATATGTTGGTTTGGAAGTTATTTACAAGACTTCAAGCTTAGAGAAAGCAAAAAGATTCTCAGGAATGGTATTTACCGTTGTTTTAGAGCATTTACAATCAGAATTTGGGTTGTTAAGGTAACTAATTTTTTTTATAAAAACCTACAAAATTGAAATAGATAATTTATTCTTCCGGAATGCTGACACTGCCCCTGACAAGTACAGATGTGCACAAAACAGTATATAGTACTACATACTGGCGTACTCAAAGAAATTCTCTCTGAAAACTCGAGGCAAGTTTGTTTTAGAAATTGTGGTTCACCATTATAATAAAATAACCGCAAACTTATTGACGAAATGGTGTGCAGTGTTTTGCTATGTGAACGTTGTTGTATTGCGATGGGCAAGCAAGTGACACGATCACGACTGATATTAAACTGGGTTTAATGGCCACTTATCATGG
>JANRMR010182722.1:0-20853 GCA_025434825.1 Bergia sp. 'catenularis'
TAGTAGTAGTAGTAGTAGTAGTAGTAGTAGTAGTAGTAGTAGTAGTAGTAGTAGTAGTAGTAATAGTAGTAGTAATAATAATAGTAGTAGTAGTAGTAATAGTAATAGTAGTAGTAGTAGTGGTAGTACTAGCAGTGGTAGTAGTAGTAACAAACTTTATTGGCATGATGCTAATTGTTACATATTGCCAAAGCATTTACGTTTCACAACAATTCAAGATTACACTAGTAATAACATAACACTAAATGTCTTTTGGCATAATGCCAATTTGTCCATGATATGATAATACACAAGTAACAAAACGTCTAAATATTAAGTAAAAGATGTTATTACAATTTTATATAAAATATAAAATAATTATAACAATATAAATTGGGAATTATCTAAATTATTAAAGTAGTAAGTGTATATGTCAATAAGTACTAGATAGAAAGTGATTAAAGGCACTAATCTTGAGACTGATGGATGATGTCTTTCCGTTTTGCAAACTGGTATTTGCTTATATAATTCGCAACATAATATGTTGCTGTGCTATTTTCGGTAGTAAATAATTTTTTTTTTTAAATTCATTTTATCTTTTAGATTAACCTGCAAAATACTGCATATTTTAGCTCTAATACTGGAATTAGTTAATACGTCCAGGAACTGTTCTTGCGAAAAATTTTGTTTAAATTGTTTCAAGAAGTCAAGACTTGTAGAGGCTTCAATTTTCGTTTTCCAAAAGTCTAGGTACTGAGTTTTTATATTATTTATTATTTCAGTAATGGTTTCATTGGAAAGAGATTTTGGATTTCGTAAGTGATGGCAATTACCAAATTTCATTATCTTTATAATAGTAGGGCTATAAGGTGGAAAGTCTTGATCTAATTTCCTGTGAAATATATAGCGCCTGTTTAACAATAGATGTTTTTTCTTTTGATTGTATATACATATAATATTTCAATATGTGTTTGAAAATAGTTGATTGAAGTGGAATATTGGAATTCGGTGTGAGCTTTTTGAATTCGGTGTGTACTTGCGGGCCACCGTAGAAAACGGTTTGATGATCGTCTATTTAAGCCTAAAAACATTTTGCAAAACCTTAAATGAGCCTTTTCTGTTGAAGTTTTATCTCACTTCCCAAAGTCAAATTTGAGAAATACACCCCAAACTTCACATCCATAGATTACAACTGGTTGAATAGCTGTATCAAAAATCTTTTGTGCCGTACTGAAAGGTAGTTTGGAATATCTATTTGTCTACGAATTTTAAATAATGCATCGACAGCTTTTTCTGCTAACAGGTTCTGTGCTTCTGTGAAAGTTCCCGAGGATGTTATTTTTATACCTAGATATGTGTATTCTTGAACTATTTCAATTTCATTTCCTTTGGAAATTCTTCCTGATTTTTGAAAAACTATTACTTTGGTCTTTTTCAAGTTAACATCAATCAACTATTTTGTGGTGAAAGATTCCAGTGTTTTTAAACTACTTTCTAAACCATATCTGGATCTCGAAAATAACATTAAATCGTCTGCGTAGGATAAACTATTGATTTTTGTCCTATTTGGGAGTGAGAATGGGTCAGTTTTTGCATAATCAAATGACAATGGTATTTCATTAATATATAGATTAAATAATAGTGGACTCAAAATACATCCTTGTCTCACTCCACGATCATACGAAAACGAATTTGTTTTGCTATCGTTTAGTTTCTCTGTACAAGAGCTTAATAAAGAGACTTGAGTATCTTGTAAATATTGCCACCGATACCATAATCAAGCAGACGATATAAGAGCTCTTCATGCCAAACAGAATCGAAAGCTTTTTTAAAATCTACAAAGCATGCATACATTTTTTGTTTAGGGAGATGTGAGTATTTTTCTGTTAAAGTACGTAAAGTGAAGATATGATCGGATGTTCTATTTTGTCTTAAAAAACCAATTTGTGAAGGATGGAGTAAATTATTTAATTCAACGAATTTGAGTAGTCGTTCGTTTATAATTGGTGAAAAAAGTTTCCCTAAACAACTAGAAACACATATTCCTCTGTAGTTACCTGGATCACTATTATCTCCGGACTTAAAGACTGGTGTTATGATACCTTCACTCCAAACACTCGGGTCATATTCCAGCATTTAAAATTGTATTAAATAACTTCAATTAAACTTCAGACAAGTGACCACAGCTGGCCTTAAGCATTTCATTTTTAATCAAGTCGGAGAATGACGATTTCTTATTTTTCAACTTTTTTATGGCTTGTTTTAATTCTGTAAACGAAACTTGATAATCAAGGTCATTTATACCAGAATTGCGTTTTTCCATTTCTTCAAGTTTGTTGATCCCTACTCTTTGTTGCGAATTGTTTGTTAAAGGCGCAGAATGCAATTGGCCAAAATAATGTTTGGTCCAATCTTCATGTGCGATTGGAGATGGCGATTCAAAACCGATTTCTTCTGGTAAAGTATTAAACACGGTCCAAAATGATTTCTCCTTTACTTGCGTTTCAGCCAACTGGTTAAGCTTACTTTTCTTGTAATTTTGTTGTTTTTCTTTCAGGAGTTTTCGATATTCTCTGAGAATATTGTGGTATTCATTGCGACTATCTAAATGTAATGGTTCTCTTCGTTTTGCAATTAAGCCACTTTTCTTATAGGGCATGTCGTTTTAATCTACACTCTTTATCAAACCATTTCTTGTTGACAACATTTGTTAAACGACATCGACGCTTTATTACTTTCCGTTTTAAGGAAAGTTTTGCTGCATTTAACAAAATGTTTTGGAATTTTTGAACGGCAATATCAACTCCAGATTGTGTTTCTACAAAATCATGGTGTAAGAAATCATTAGCTAAATTTTGAACTTCTGGAGATTCAAGAGCTAATTTGAATAGAGAAGACGAGTTTTGGTTCGATATAAATTGTGTGGGTAGTAATTCTAAGGATTTTGGAGCTGGTTTAAATTCTTGATTCTCAAGATATGGTGCAGTCTTCAACCATGCAGCTATTTGGCTGTGATCAGATAAATATGTTGGGGACTTTACGATAAAGTAATCTACCTGCTGAAAGAAATACTGATCACATATTATGTAATCTACAGTATTAACTCCTTTACTACCATGATATGTGAAATTTCCCAAAGAATCGCCTCTAACGCTACCTTAATGGTAATACGTAAATCGTGATTTTTACAAATCTTTAAAACTGCTTTTCCGTGGTTATTAATAATGTTGTCGCAACTATTTCTATTTTCTGGGATAATAGATTTTTCTAACTTGACAAAAACGACAATAAAATTATTATCAGGTACTATGTGATCATCTAGTTTTCCCGTACGTAAATTTAAATCGCCTAATAACATAATAAATCCATTAGTACTAAATTTTGCTATTTCTGCCTCTAATTCTTCAAATATATGTTTTGAAAAATATGTGGAGGTTTCTGGGGGAATATTAGTTTTTACATAGAAGTTCCCGGGATTCTGCTGTTATTTGTACAACTGGTACCTACTGGGGCGCCAGCTACACAATATTTACCGCTCACTCTTGGTTTCACGTTCAAATATTCCGCCGTTTTCTGAGGAGGGGGGCGTAAGGGGGGTTTGAAAACCGCAAAACCGCATCATGAAAACGTAAAAAACCGCACAGAAAATGTATGAAAACCGCACACCGCCCAGTCTTATAAAACCGCAATACCGCAGATTTAAATGAAAATTTCCGCAAAACCGCATGCAAAATAGTCCAAAACCGCATGCAAAATAGCCCCAAACCGTATGCAAAATAGCCCGAAACCACATGCAAAATAGCCCCAAACCGCATGCAAAATAGCCCCAAACCGCATGCAACATAGCCTAAAACCGCATCACCGCAAACCCTCACGCCCCCCAATAGCTACATAAGCCAAACCTCCGTTACACATTTTATGACATCATAAAGTGTCCACTGGTTTCTTGAAAATCGCACTTTTTGACGTCACGAATCCGTGCCTGCGGAGGCAAAAATGTCAAAAATGTTCTTGAAATCGCAATTTTCAAACTGCTGTAACATCCAGTACGCTTCACAGATTGTCCGGAAACTTAGAAAGATGAAAAATAATAGCACTAAGTAACTCTTGTCCGTCCGTGGAAAGGGACGTTAAGCCGTTGGTCTAGTCTCTCGACGTTCTATCGGGGGACTTAAAAGAACCCACATACTTCTCGAAAAGAGCAGGGTAATCCCGGTGTTGTAGTCTGTCACCTACGTACAGCTTATTCCAACTGGCTGATCATCATCAGGCTGTGAATAACAGGGGGCAAACAGCTAAACTATATACATACGGTTGTAGTAACTGAACCATCACGCCACCTTTATGCAAATCCTGATCACTCTTTTACTTGGAAGATTCTCGGCACGTGCAAGTCCTGGAAAATCAGAAGATCTTCTCATTGGCCATCTCCGCCCTTCATTTGATCCTGTATCCCAAAGGAACACTTGAGTTCACATTCTGTGACTGTTTTTGTATATAGTTTAACTGTTTGCGCCCTGTTATTCACAGCCTGATAATGATCAAACTGATCAAAAACGTTTGCTTTTAATTACAACAAAATTTTTAAAAACCTTACCTTATTTTACTTATTTGTTATAATCGACGAAGATGATTCAATAATAATAATAATAATAATGATAATAACAATTTAATAAGTATTAGATTTACCTTGATAAAATCGATCAGCTGATCAGTAGAAAGTCTGTTGGTGCCGGTTAACAGGGTCATCAACAATATAAAATATCAAATACAGATATAATAAAATTTATCTAGGGTGCCTGTACAGTATTCCATGCAACGGTAAATTCCTACGGCGAACTGTAAATCTGTGGAACATCTTGTCATACGGCGAGTGAAAATAGAAGGGTCAAATCAATATGAGTAGAACATACAGTTTTTGTCGCAAAACTGCCCATGTCAAGTCCACGTACATGTGTTTCAGTTGGCGACACAATGAATCATAAACGTTAAGTAGCCTCCACGGAAGTCTTTATTTTCCGCGAAAAGAAGGTAGTTAATATTGGAGGGCACGATTACTTATCAGTCTTCAAATCTTGCGGAAGTTTAGAAAATAGAGGGAGTTTTTCGTAAGTCAATATTTCCTTAGCAACTGGCTCAGTGTGACGGTTTGCTTTACTAACAACACTCACAAGCCCATAACGTCGAATGATTTTAATAATCGGAACTTGCACAGAAGTGGTTCTAGTCGTTTTTTTATTCTGAAAAACAGTTGTTTAACTACCAGTTATTGCTTGTCTCCACTGAAACTATAATGTTAACTAAAATTTTATATATTGCTTTCTCTGGTTCTGTGAACTGTTTTATTTATAGTATAATATCATTAAAGCAACTAAATCTTCTCGAGTTACTTATTTCCATTAATGTTTTGAAAAATTCGAACTGAAAATGGTACCTTGAAACTAGATAACCGTTTTCCCTCTGCTCTACGAAACAGCGAAGGAATTTTGAATTATTATCTCTGAATATCTTTTAAAGTTCCCCACTGTATAGGACAAAGTAGCATTGGTATTTATGACAGAAGGAATTCGAGAAAAAAATTGTTAGTTGAAACGCTTGTGTCGTTAATAATGCATTATGGTTTATTTCAACAAGAGTGAAAGGAAGAGCAGACAACTGGGCATTTTACATAAAATTGTATCAGCCGACTTGACTGGCCTTTTTAAAATCAATTTTTAAAAACAATACATTTATCAAATTGGTCTAAAAGGAATTGAAATGCCACCATAGTCGCAGGGCTTTTTCAAATTAGTTTGAGATCCATTATTATTTTTTCGTTCCAGTTATTTTCGAGTCTAAATGGCACAAGGACCTGTGAAAAACCCACGTTTTTTCATACTAATAAAAAGTTAGATTTTAAGGCCGCAACTGGCAACTAATATTGCCCTTTCATTAACTACTGAAGGTAGAAACTTATGACGTAAATCTTCGTTGCTATGGTTACTGGTAATACTTAAAAGTAATGAAAATGTCTTAGCACGGGAAGTTCAAACATGTGTAAGGGGATTTCATATTTCCATAGAAAGCAGCAATTCAAGCTAGCTTGTTTTTCAATCCATTTGTCTGTTTATTACATTTACAGCGATTTTCCTACGTTGTGACTATTTTTAAGCCCAGAAGGCAAATACTTCTGTTCTCGTATTTCAGCATAGTGCGTCATTCTAGGTCTAAAATCGCCCGAGAACTCAAGTTGTGACGTAGTTTGGCATCCCCTCCTCGTCAGTCCTTTCGGACTTTGTTTTTTCGATGTCCAAAGAATCGAGTAAACAGACTTTGAAATCTATTTTTGTAAGTTACGCCTGAATAGGTGATGTGTCTCAAGCGGTCACGCCTCACGCGGAATAACACAATTGTCTTACGTCATTTTGGCGGGAAACGACGCAGTCACAAAGTGCGGAACTTAGAATATACCACTTTTTGCCAGTTGTACTCAAAGTAAGTTGGTGAATAACGTCTCAGTCCAGCTCAGCACCTTCACAGATCAAGGGTCGTCAAGGCTCGACCAGTAGTTGAAAATATAAATCATGAAAACATGAAAAAGCATCAAAGTGCCGAATCATGTGAAATAGCACAAACCTCGTAAAGTCTTACCATTACATTTCGTCGTAATCGCCATCTATCATTCTGTGCCAGTTGTCCACTAAAAATCAAACAGAAGCCAAACCATAGCCATACTAACCAGGAAATCGTGTATTTCCAATTGTGGATTCGTTTTTTTAATTCGAATGTGTCAGTGACTGCCGTTAAATAACTGTGATACACTTTTTAAACCCCGCACTTAACCAAGGCGAATAAATAAACTAAGAAGATTGAGCATAAAGATTTTGTCACGCCAGTTTAGTCTCGGAGTGTTAACTATAAACTATCACACCTGACCTGAGGAAGGTAAACTTTCAATTTCGAATGTCAACAGCTGATAAACTTGTAATCAGCCGCCAGTCACGTCCTGACAAATCATGGACGTGCTCTACACCATTCTAATTTAGTAATTGCATTATATCACATATTAGATGTACTTGAGGTGACGTAATTTTTTGTTATTTTTAGCCCTGATATTAAAGTGCACCTCGCGTAGTCTATCATGAGACAAACGGCGAGGAGTACGGCACTGCAGCACAATGCTGAGACGCTTTCGCCACTAATCTTTGTAAGCTAGAATAGTTCCGTTCCAGTTTGATTGCTTGGGTAGACGTTTCTTTAGCAAATATAACACTTCTTCGAAGATCTCGGGGATATTAGCGACATAAATAAATTTTAGACTCAGTTTTGAATTACACATAGCTCCATTTTTCAGCGTCGTTTAAACTTTTTAAATATATCTGAGTGTACTAGGGCAACTTGGAAATGTTTCGATGCAAGTTTTACAGCGAGTTCAGAGCACAAATAGGTTTATTGTAAACATTATCAGTATCAGTTGACCTTGGACAAAAAAATAATAAAAAATATTGATGTCGTTCTTCCTTCTTCTTGAAAATGTTGAAGACTTTTTGAAATCAAGAGCTTCATTTCATTATTGGAATGATTCATCAGATACCACAGTTGCGGCAGTTTCAATTTGTGACTGCCAACTCTTTGGATTCTCCTGCTGTACTGTAGGGTTAATGGAAATACCATTTTAAAGTGAAATATTTTTTAAATATGTTTTTCATTTTTAACTTGTTTACCCGGTGTTAACCCACGCACCACTATAGCAAACTACTGTAGCTAATCCACATTTTGTTTATGTTTTCAGAATCAATCTTGCCGCATGGTCACCTAAATATCGCGAATGAAAATAAAATAAAAGAACAGCAATACTTTTAAAATAACCTTAGCTTAGCAATAAAGAAAACATAAATTTCCCCTTTCTATCAACACAGGATTATCTTTATGTAGAATCAATTTTGTTGCAATAATATCACGACTCAACTAATAGAATGTTGGTTTAGTAACAGTAGAGTCCATTGACGTCAAAGACTCCAGTTTATCAGTCTCACATGACTGAAGGCATACATGAATAATGAGGCTGCGATTGTTCTCGTTAACAGACGAGCTGTCAGTCTCCCATTGATTACGTTTTGACATGTTACCATGTGGATCAGGAAATTATCGTGAGAAGGTTCGTTTATGCACAAACACGTTTAAGAACAGGAGTCATTCAAAGCTGCACACGACCGCGCTCACACCTCACTCGTTACGCCCTCCAGATCACAACCTGCAACTGTAAGGGTTAAGTGTAAATTGAAGAGGGCTCACACCATCCAGAGACGTAGCAAATTTGGATTTACGATTTTGGAAAGAAACTGAAATTATATAATATTAATAGTATTTCATCGCAATCCTACCAGCTTAACGCTTCAGTGGTCACCATCAACTTCCGCTCAACCGGTATGTATGTATGAAGAACTGAGCCATCTAGATTTTCTTTTAAAAAAACTGCTGCTACGTATTTTCTGATCTTATTTATGACATACGTCAACTGCAGACAGGCCTTAATATTTTTATTAAGTTAGATTTTAAAAATTGACTTAAACATCCCACGACTCTTAACGCAGGGTGGTTTAAATATATTGTGCATGTCTCTCGTCGTTGCCGTAGCTGTCCCGGAGACCAGGTGTTCCAGTAAATTTTTGAACTGGGCGAAATATTTGGTAGAAGAGCCCTCAAACGACCGCAGTTAAATAAAATCGATTCAATTAGTATGAACAGACGCGTCACTAAGAAATTAAATAAACTAGACAACTGATAATATAAACGCACACCGAAATCTTAAATTTGCAACTGACCGGACGTGCGCAGTGGGGATGCGCAGAAAGCGATTTTGTTATCATGCCGCAGTCACAACAAGTGTCTTGCAATACCAGATTTCCACTCATTGCAAAAGATTTAGAAGCATTAATAGTTTATTGGTTAATTTAAGAAATTGTTTTCGGTAGCTCCTACTATACAGTAAAATTTTAAAAGTTGGTAAAAGTTACGAACCGATGCTGTTGTTATTATCAGTCAATTATCGCCACTTTCGGTTCCACACATGTTCTCTGTTAGACAAAATATGTATAGAACATGTGAAATATGACGATAACCAAGAAATGTTCTTGAAAATAGAAAAGATATAGTAAAATATAAAAATTACTGCGGCGAAATATACTGAAAAAATCTTTACATTGTTTAAAAAACCTAAGAATTGACAAAACGACTATAATTGCAATTTTGAAAACACGAGTCCAAGATGCAAATCAGGGGTTGATATACTTGTTGATCACAATAAAAACAAAAATCCTTGACTCAGTTGCAATCAAAATTTTCCGAGATGGGAACACCGGCATCAACTTTCAGTCAGTTATGCAACTCCTGGTGTTTGAAGAAAGAGAAGGCCTGGGTCTAGCTTGAACACCGGAAGTTTTAAAGCTCGGTCCAACACGTGAAGATATTGCCCTTTCGGCATTTCTCACGATTCTTAGAATGACTGAAGTGTTTTCGTTCTCCTTTAAACTCCTATCTCGAATCACAAAGCATCAGGAAATGGGATCGGCTCAACGTTTTAGTCTTCAAGAAAATGTCTTTCTTTCGGTTTGAAACAAGCCAAGTTTCGGTTTTAGTTCGATGGTGTACAATTCAGCGTACATAATCATTGAATTACAATTTACATTACACCTTTCGATAATGTGATCTGCTTGAACTCTTCATGAACTTTGTGGGATGGTGTCGACCTTTAATTTTTAAATAAATCTAAACTACATGAACTAGCTGAGAGTGAGGTATTATACTATATTAGAGCTCTAACTAGTTCAACATTCGTTTTTTAAAATAGTAACAAGTATTTTTAGCAGGAAAATATTTTTAAAAAAACCACGTTTGTGAAACAAATGTGACCTGTCCTTTATTAATCACACACAAAGTATAAGATAAACTTGCACAACACAACAGTGTCCCGGAGTGCAATGTGAGGCCAATAACCAATCGAAAGTTAAATTACGATCTGGAAGAAAAAAACCAGCTGGTGTCCCCTCGATTCAGCGTAATGAAGCGCTCAATACCGTAACGACGTGCAGTAATGTAGAACAGAGCATTTTAGTCACGACCCCTCATTCTTTCAGCTTTAAATTTATCGTGGACAAATAAAGTATTTGTATTGTTTTGTATTTGTAATCGATGAGTGAGGATTACGTGTGGGCCAGACGTGACCGATGCTTGGGAATTCCAGGAATATACGGAAGGGTTATGTTTACCATAACAGTCATTTTAATTTCTCAGAATTTTTACCAGTTCAGGAATGCGAAAGTTCACCCAAGCTGCTGAGTGGTAGATTATAAATAATTCAATAACGAAACACCTTTAAAAAGCCCTAAAAGTAGAAGAGGATTCACAGAGCGATCTAATGCGGAGGGGGTGTAACTGTAGGCAAAGCGCACGTGAGTAATCAAAAGATGATGAACATATCGTTTTAAAAATATTTCTGGCTTTTGAAATTTGAAAAAGAAACTTTTTATAAAACCTTTCCATCATACGTTTTTTTCTATAAGAACCAGTCACATTTTCGGGCTCAGTGTTCTTATTTTGTGACAATTTCAGCCTCAAAATGTTCTTATTTCGTTCTTGTTATACACTTGTTTCAAACTCAAAGATAGAAAATCTGCTTAAAAGAGATTTTATGGTAGGTAACAAGTTGTACACCTGGGTGATTTTAACGAGAAATTGATTTCTTGATTTGATGATTTTTCTTGCTTTATATAAAAGTCTTACAGAAATTTTGACATGAAAATTTATTTGAGTCTCGGTCTGTTCCTAATTTGCTCTTACTCAAGGCCGTCTCAGCTTCACTGTTCTTACTATATAAGTTTGTCCTTATAAAAAACTGCAGTCGAGAACTATGATAATAGGTATTCCAAAAACAGTTGTACAGCTGACTGTTAGCTATTGCTCGAAAAAGATAACTTAAGCTGACATAAAATAAGAGAAAATTAATTCCCTTATCTTTAGACGTACGCCTTCCTGTCAAAATAAATTTCTCAGACTGGAAAACTGAAAATCTTTTGCTATTTTGTTATTTTAAAATTCATCTAGATAGCATGACGCATTTAATAACTGACAGATAATTGTAGTAGAATACTTTGTTCTATAACGATATCATATTTTCTGAACTACAATCGCTGCTTATGGAGTCATCAATAATTTATCAGTTCACGCATATTTTCTGAACTACAAGTGCATTACTCAAATCGCTGCTTATGGAGTTATTAATAATTTATCAGTTCACGCAACAAAAAAAGTTTTTATCAAGCCGCACGATAATAAACAACGTTGAGAATGTAGCCACTCTGTGTTTAACATCTATTTCAGATGTTGCAATTGTTCTTGTCCATAATAGAAAACTAAGCTTCAAGTTTAAGATCAAACTCAACCCTTGTTTATCTGAATGTGCTGTGCGATAGAAGGTGAAACAGTGTTTATATTCATCATGTGATGTATGTACATGAATGGTTAACTCCAGATTGCGTCTCTCAAGTACAACCCTTTCTCAAAGCTCGAAATGACAATGTCTTTACGGCTTCATGTGTTTTAGCGTTAATGGGGCTGCAATTTGACTCCTTAGCTTCGATAGTCAAAGCTATTACCGTCCAATGCCAAATATATTCCTATCTAATTTGTATTTATGGGGTGTTTAAATTTTCAGTTGTGAGGAATGGTTCAAGATAAGTCACCAGACAGCCCCGTGGATGCTGCTTTCGAAGACTTGTACGAAGGTATGGCACCATCACTGAGTGTATTATTTGGCAAAAAAAGTGTGGGATAAAAACATTTGTTTCCAGCTGATCGCGTGAGCCTCGAGTATTTTTTCAAACAATTATCGGGCGTGAATACAGAATAGCTAATCGCGCGTGAATTTTAATGACACATAATTGTTCAAGTTTGAGGAAGCGTTGTTGATGTCCAGCCATTGGCGCATTTGATTGCATAAAACTCCGAGTGTTCCTTTGTATTGAAAAATCCAGACCAATATTCCTTTAACACAAAGTTCACTGCCTTCCTGCCCTAAATATGGTAGTTGAATAATCTTGTACGCCGGGCAGTCTGCACACACAAAAGAAACACTAAAAAATTAATAATACAAAGTAAAGTATGCTTTGCTTACTATTGTGCCATCAGACTTTTCGTGGCAAGTTGCCTGAATTTGTAACGCAGCATCAAAAATTACAGTTTGGAAAATTACAGCTTGTCAACAATCTATTGTTGTGGTAATTTATTTTCGTTCCCATTTACGTCAGCAGAATGACTCAGAAATTTATATCAGTCTCTAGTCACAAGCTCTCTTGGGTCATTTTAGGCAACTGTTCCACGACTACGTTTGTTCGAATAATCAAGTTTACGTATGTCTTTTTTCTTTCCTCCAGTCATTCCCGAGTTGAAGATGCTCCAGACTGCTCAAATTGTCCCAGGTAAGACTCGATTGTCAGTTTTCTAACACGTTCCTGTATTTTTCATTCATTGCCGGAAGCTAAGTATGTTGAAAGAGTCTCGCGTTGTGATGACGAGTGTTTTGTCTTCCTCAAACCTCAACACTCGGGTGAGCAACTACAAACTGGGAACTCGCGTATTACGAAAAGGGTTTTAACTTTGATCATTTCTTCTAACTTTATTGTGCGCGTCACCGATGCATCTTGAACCTTTTTTATGTTTTTTTAATAGCTGTCACATAATGAAATGCGAAAGGTAAACGTGATAGCCGAATAGGGTTTGCCCAAGAGAAACAACACGAAATCGTCGTAAGCCTTCAAAAAACAGCAGGGGCTCCAATAGTAATTATTCCAAATTTCTCTTTTAATAAATTTCAATGAAAGTGTTTTGACTGACAACACGGGTGCACAGCTTTTATGAGTTGTTTTGAACGAAGTTGTGAAACTGTAGCTGTGACGTAACGTGATATAGTCTTTACGAGTGTTTGGTTGCTGATCACGCATCGTCGAACAACTACGAACAATATATTGTCATCACATCTCGACCAAGCGCATTAAAGCGTTTTCGATCGTTTTGTCGCCAACCAAGCGCTTCTCGCACGCAGCATTGACTCTAATGGCTCTGAACACTTGTTAGCCCCATGCATTTCTAATAAACGTAATTATTTTAAAGAGTTATGGGGAGGCGGCTCAAATTTCACGTGGGATGTATTCATTTTAACAGGTGCAAACCGCGTTCCCTCACCGGATGCCGTCAAGTCGAGATCAACAGGACTTGGAGACAGTAAGTTGTGTTTTTCATTTTAAAACTTCTTGATTGTTTTGTACTTCTTTACTCATTTTATGACTCACGAATCACTAGGATTCCCTCTTCTCAAGAAATGCAACATGAATGGTCCACCTCGAAATTTTAGGCTTTTTTGGTGAAAACTCAAACTGTAGTACTAGTAGTGTAAATTACTCTCTAACATCATTCTCACCACAATGGAGATAAGAACATCTTGTCTTTGAATATACTTTTGTATAAACTTACACTTCTAGTATTTTAATATCTAGAGAATTTAATATAGAACATTTTATAAATATAATCACTTTTCATTTTGCAACTTCGTATAAATTAAGTGTAAACGGATTATAGATGAGGAATGTTAAATTAACCCATGCTCTGCAAAAGCCGAATTTGCAAAACGCAAGAATGTCCTCAGACTCTTATACCAGTGACAAAGCGACAGCTAATAAATGAATATAATGACCAGTCATGCAGTGCTCGCTAGTAGTTACTTCATATAATTCAAAAGTTTAGAGATTTTTTAAAAAATGTCAATGAAAACGGCTTTATGTGCTGCCATAAGCAGCCAAGAAATAACTCGGCTGCTCTTTAATTTAGTTCAGGTAAAAAGGATTTTTGACTGAGAAAACAAGATTTTTGAAAAACATACAAGGGTGTTTGTATTTGGAACTGATGTGCACTCGCAAGTCATCAGTGACAAAAGGGCAGGAATAATGAAAGTGACACTCGCTCGCAGTTGGCTTTAGGTTAGCATGATTAAGCTTCTGCGTTCATAAAACAGTGACAGTTCAATAGCCTAACGTGCATTGTGTCAAAACTGCTTAGCGCTTCTAAGTGCATCGTGGTCAATATGGATGGAATGACTTGACGATAAACCTCGCAACAGCTGGAGCCCTGCGTGTGTATACTTTATAAAAATCTTTGAAGACCGTATTTGTTAAAAAAATGTCTACCAGTAAAACCCAAGTTTATAGCGCTACACTAATTGTAGCTGCGTCTCGTGAACAGAACTGTGTACAGAAATCGATGCTTAAAAACAAGGGTTAAGACAATGTGACTATCTCGGTGGGCGAGAACGCCATTTTTATGAGAAAAACAGCTTTAGCATTTTTAATTCATTATTTTGCATATGCCTCAAGGGGTGCGTTAGAAACGCAAAAAGAAATAAAAAAAACAAAGTACTGGCTCATTATAGCGTATATCTTAAGTACTATTTCTGGAATTCGAAAGTGATTATTGTGGTATAAAGTGGTGCAGAGTCCTGCAGGAGACACGTGGATCGTTTGCCCAGCCCAACACAATGGATAATTAGTACATCGGTGTTTTTGAAAAATACTTTCTTATATTGGCTTTTTTGTTTTTTATTGTGTCTATTGATCCTCTTGTTTACGCCAAATGAGTCAAGGTCGAGTTTGGATTTTGGGAGCTCAACGACCTATCGCGCTTAGCCTACAATCATTTTGGCGACATGTAGAATGAAGTGTTTATACTGATAAAACGGTAAATTAAGAAATCTTCGTCGGACCCTAGCTTTCATGCCATATTTACTCTCCTTCGTAATACAAGTTTTTCGTTCTGCCTTCCCCAGATGACCTCTTAGAATTCAGTGCTCGATTTCTCTTTCTGTCTTCCCTTCTTTGCGCCAATGTTTCTCTCCCTCCCCGTCCATAATTCATCCATACAATGAAATTCCTTCTGCCCAGTCTCACAGCTCTTTACCCCCTGCAAGCTTGGATATCTGTATCTACTCGTGCCCGAAATTAATGCGTTTAGTATTGTGTTCCTCATAGCCTAAGTGCTTTATTGTTTCTTCTTTGAGTTGCGTTTTATTTGTTGCATCATTAAACTTCGAAGTTGCACAACCAAGTATTGAGAACGAATGCTCAGTTCTGACAATCTTATTCCGCATGCATGTTTACTTGTTTTTCCTGATGCTTGACCTGCTAAAGTTGAGTTTGCAAGACACCAAGAATGTCGTAACTTTTGAAACATTATATCAAAAACTCATGTGACCATTCTTTTACCTGTCTTGAAGAGTAGGAGTGCCTTTTACAAGATTATAACTTGAGAACATTTGTAAAATTTGACATTTTCAGTATATGAAAGTATTGCAGGATGGGAGTAAATTTTCTGAGAGGTTTAAAATGCGAATGAAACCCTAACAATTTGTTTTCCTTTTCTCGAACAGTGAGAACATATGTGAGCGAACCAAACTTACGACTCAAGATGAGGCAACCAGAGTCGGCTACGTTGCATGATAACATGCACGGCCCCTTTGTGCCTGGAAGCCCTGACGTCTCTGAATGGCTTCGCTACAGCATGCAGCTGGCCGACCAGAGCATGTCACGTGACCCCTTTGTTGCACGTGAAACATATCGAGAGCAAATGAAGCAGGAACTGGAGTACCTTGAAAGTCTGAAGTGGTATACTGCAATGGCAAACATCAAGTCCGAACAAGATGCGGATGAGCTGCTCATTCAACGAACCCAAAACGCTTGTGCGCAGGTAAAGAATGAGAATCCTGATTTGCGAGCCCAACAGGATTGTCAGTACAGAGCCACTCCTCCTCCGCAGACCATAATAAACCAAGAATTTAACGACACACATGTCGTCCCCGAGCCAGAGACTTTTGAAAGCATCTTTGATCTCGAGAGAGGACAATACAACAGCACTCCCCCCGCCCTGATACGTAACAATGGCTTCTCTGATCAGCTATATACTGATCCTTACCTCGGGGACTGCGAGGTCGACAAGAAAAGTGCGGACAGCGAGAAGGAAAACTTAAGCGAGCCAGACGAGCTGTTGGCAGACTTTGACGGCTACCCTTGTGCTCCCAAGGAAGAGTTAACCTGGACAAGTAGTCTTGAGCGATGCCACAACACCCCAGATGACTTCAAAGTGCTGAAACAGAGAGCAGAAATTGTTAAAGAGTCTCGTAAGGGTGGAAAGGCTACCTTTAAGTCTGGACGGCCGCGACTGTGCCAGTTCTTAGTTGAACTGCTTAACAACCCCGACAAGTACAATTACATGATCGAGTGGCTGGACAAAGAGAAAGGAGTTTTCAAGTTCCTGAACTCGGCCGAAGTTGCCAGAATGTGGGGCACTCGACGGAATAAACCTCACATGAAGTATGAGAACTTCGCTCGCTCACTGCGAACCTACATTGCAAAAGGAATTCTCACCAAGCCGAGGAGCAAACTTGTCTATAGGTTCGCAAACGGCAAAAAGCACTAGGTAGCAGAATATATCAAGAACACTGCTTCCTCAACTAACACAACCATCCAAGCGGTTCAAGATGCTGAGAAATCGAGATAAGTTTAATGGATCCAACTTGTAGACAGAGAAATTCACCCTCAGAATTGGCTCTCGACCGCTTGATTTTCTCTACATACAAGGAAAGATTTTTATTCACGCCTTATTTATCGGGAAATATGCAGCTCCACCAATAAGGTGTTGAAATCTAGAGACACGAACAATTAGCTCGTCACTATGCAAAATACGATTGTACTAAAAGTGAAGTGAAAGCGGTGTTCTCATGCAGTGATGGTAGTTTGTAGTATAAGTAGTTCATTCCCATTCGAAAGCGAGAACAATCACTTAGCAATGACTAACAAAAGTTTGAGAGAGATAAATTTTGATACAAATTGTGAATTATATATTCAATATTAATATTATAAAGGTGTGTTTCTTTCAACCACTTAAGTGTTTGGGAGTAAAAACATTAGAAATGTAACTTTTGTGTTTTGAACGATCCATTCTAGGGTCGTAGCGGCGTTTCAAGTTTATTAAACTCGAGTCAAGAGTCAAGTTGATTCGTTTTATTTCACCATGATTGTTTCAGTTGCCTGCAAAATCGTCTGTAGTTTGAGACGCCTTTGGATTTTCTATGGAAAAGGTCTTGATCAGAAAGAGTTCCAAGTTGTAATTTTCAATTATAAAAGCCAAAGCAGTGTCGACGCAGTTTGGAGATTATTCATTGTTTTATTTCTGTTTTGTCATCGCTTTGCTTGCTTGAACCGACACGATTGATTAATCACATTGTGTATTTCAACTCTGGTCTCATAAACATACAACTAAACTACTGATATTTCACGTAACTTTTGAGTCCTGAAACCAAAAACCCTTATGTCTGACCTTGTTTACAAAGTAGGAAATTATAGAAATTAAACAAACAACAGCACTGAGCTATTTACTTCTGAAATTTCTTTTCAATTGCTTGACGAGAAGGTTTCATTACATGTTAGCTTCAAAAGGCCCTCCATTTGGAGTCAAGACTATAGCAATACTGTTAAATGAAACATAACAATCAACAAAGGAACAAAACTTCAACAAGAGTAACACAAAGTTTCCAAAGCTGCAAAACTAACGTACTAACACGACTAACTGTACTGCACGTGAAATTACCACAATTAGAGTTTAACCCACTATCTCACATATGAAGATTTTAATGCCTGTTGATTTGAACTTTAGTACACGTATTTAGTTTAGAATAACTTGAAAGTTGAATGCCAAGGATTTGCATTAAATTTTTGTAACAAAAAGTAAGCATTTAAACTTTGAAAATGTTTCGTTATCCTAAACTAGATTGTGATTTAGATGCAGTGGTTGGTGGCATTAAGCAAAGCTTAACCGTTTTTAGAACATATTTTTTTCTTTCAATTGTGACAGCATTAACTCGTATTTAGGAAGCAGGTATAACATGTTACAAACGTTTTGCTTGATTTGTTGACCAAATCGAGCTGAAGTATTTACAATGTAAAGTTTACAACAATTCTAGCTGTGCTAGAGACCTAGAACAGGGACCACTCACCCTTAGTGCGGGAAAGAACCATACCTGGCACATATATAGCACCTTTACACGTTCAATAAAATAGAGCTGTTTAGAAGCGAAATTCTTAAAACGTAATTTCCGCTGGAATTGTGTCGTGTATATATTCTGTATCTGTAAGTTTACAAGTGGTTGATTAATTTCAAAACTGATATTTCTATAGAACTATAAAACACCCAAAGACAATGTGTATATATAGAGAAATATATGAAGGACATCTCAAACTCCATACAGCGGCAAACTGTAGTGAAGCAAGCTAAAGTTCCGAAACAGTGAAGTTTACGTAGACATTTTCTGATATTCGCAATTGTAATTTTGTGATTAGTGTGAACTATCCCAATCTAGCGTTTTTCAAATATATTTTTCTAGAAAAGATGTATATGTTCTATAAATAACTGTTTGCGTAAAAATGGCATGTGTACTAGAGTTACAAGTTTACAAACGAATAAAATAATTAACAATTCAACAAACGCATGTAATGGTACGAAGTGTTGGTATGACTTGCACGTAATTTTGAAACAAAACAACATGATACTGAAGATGTAAATATAGCCGTGATGTCACTGATGACGTGTTAGCGTAATATTGACTACATATGTATCTGAAACAAGCTTCAACTCGTGGGCTAGACAAACTGCTGATGTGATCCTTTACAGTTTACGTAGCTGTTAACCCGAAAATATAGATTTGAAAACTATATTTAGCTTAATGATGGCTATTTTAAAAAAGAGAAACAAGAGAATTTTACTTCCTGTATGTATAATTGTTTGCGCCCAAGTGCCACGCATGATCTTGAATATTTTTGGGGATGAACTGCAAATAACTGTTCCTAGACATGATAGCATGTTCAAAAAAAAAAATCAAAATTAATTCACTATGAATATAATTAATGTGTCGCACTAGCCAAGAAACACCAGTGGAACACACGCACGTCATTGACTCTCCAAGGCCAAGGCGACAGTTTTGGAAACGACTTAGTTTAAAAAGGGTTTCTCCAGAAACGAGCCTTAAATTTTCCTTTCGTTTTATGGATACGGAAGTGAACAAATGCAATTAATATAATTTAGTAAGAAAACTAGAGAAATGGTACGACGTTTCAAAGCCTCCATGACTTCACCTTCTGGTATAACAAAAACTAAATATTATGCAGTGTTACCGGACGTTCTAAGTTAACTTTAACTCTGCAGGCCTCTGCATGTCATTCAGTTTTATGTCTACAAGAAAATTTCCCGCCAAAAATGCACTACGCACGTTTCACATGCCTGCAATTCGGCGCGCGATTGGCTAACGAACAATAAGAGAGTGTATGTACTACATGTACACAAATATGTAACACATGAAAAGACAAATGAGCATTCCTTGGCCTACACGTTTGCGTTTAGTGGCTCATGTAGCTATATAGCACTCATTTATTATGAAACTCATATAAAATAGAGATTTGGCAGCTTCAAGCAATCAGACTTGATCAGATTTGATGGAAATTATAATTCAACAATGATTTTCATTGTGAACACGCGCGATGCTATTTGTCAGAATCGATCACGTGATGCACGCTGATAGGGCCAATGTTTTTCGATACAGCAGGGCCAATATCTGCAACCGCTGGCAAGCAATTACAATTGTTGTATTTTTGGTTGTTTTGCTGTATAATGGCCGACAACTCAGCTTCTAGGCTGGGAACAGCGACAAGGGAAAAGAAGACGAAGCTAGTTAATAATTCAATATCACAAAACACAAAGAACTCAACAAATTTTGTCTTTTAGTTTCATTGCGCTTATCACGCGCGCTTTTTCGTTCCAAATGAGAAAATTATTGTAAAATCAATAAATAAATCCCCTCTGCACTATTTTTGTATCGAGCTATACAGGCCTTCGTTTGAAAAAGTGTCCTCAAAGTTTCACGTTCGCCCTCGGCTCTACCTCTGACAAATGTTCACTTTTCGGACACTTTTTCAGCCTCGGGCCTGTATACCTGGATACAAAAAGCAAATAGGGTGTTTATTCACTAAATACAGAACCTCAACGATTTTTTACTAGCCTGGCGGGTCGGCGGGTTTTGATGCAATAGGAAGCCTTTCCCGTCAGCCTCTATTTCAGATATCCTCGAAATTAAGCCACAGTGCCATATGTTAAGGTACTTTGGCGGTGGCGCGCGGGTGGCGACGGAATGAGTGAGTCGCGCGATATGAAGCATTATCATCCCTGCGAATGATTTCAGCCAATCACATGTCGGATCCGTCCAAGTTACTGTCAAGATTTACAACGAAATTAAGTCACTGTCTTGACTTGTAACGAAATCAGGACAGTACCCTGACATAATCTACAAAACAACAGTGAATCCTAAAATTTCAGAAGCTCACTTTGATTGAAAAATTGAAACCACAATAATTAGTAAAAATTCGCGCCAAAACATGTCAGACGGTGTTGCTCTGTTCCCACTCGCGGGAAATACAAGACGTGCGTTTGCACAGTCTTTGTTGCTCATTCTCAGTTGAAATTTGGTTTCCTTTTTTGTTGGTCAGGGATGATAAACATGTAATCGAGCAGCTTTTTTGCACGATTCTGGAAAATATCCGGGCTCGTTTGGTCTCGCCATGTATAATAATAATAATACTAATACTAATACTAATACTAATACTAATACTAATACTAATACTAATACTAATACTACTACTACTACTAATACTAATACTACTACTACTACTAATAATAATAATACTACAACTACTACTACTACTACTAGTACTACTACTACTACTACTACTATTACTACTATTACTACTA
>JANRMR010182723.1:0-11469 GCA_025434825.1 Bergia sp. 'catenularis'
ATCTCGTTTAATTAACATTAAACAACAAGATGATTTACTATATTGGAGGTATGGTGAAAAATTTGTAATGGAAACAGAATGGACTCGCAAAAGTGGAATATCAGACAATGTCCAAATAATTTTAAATTTTGGTCATGAATTAATTTTTTAATAAGTAGTTTTGTTATTTCAAATCTAATTACATTGTTGTGGTTCAAATTTAATGAGTTACCTTTTGGAACAAAGTTAAGTTGATCAATTTTATAGTGTGAAATTATCCCGTAGTTTAAATAGTAATAGAATTGATTCTGTAGTCATACCATTGATGACAAACTGGGCGATGGCGAAGCACAATAGTTTATTTGTTCAGAGTACAATTAAAATTGTTCTTGTTGTTTCTGCTGATAGGAATGGGGTCAATATCTTAAGTAACGCTTTATCTGTATAACAAGTTTTCCGTTGATTATTTTCGTGTGCGTTTTCTCAGTTGACGGAAAGTTTAGTGATTGGAGTGACTTTGGAGCTTGTTCCAAGACTTGTGGACCAGAAACTCGAATGCGTAGAAGAACCTATACCGATACTCCTCTATTTAACTCATTTTTTAAATTGATAGATCTATTGCTTTAGTACATGTTGTTGAAATGCTTCTTTTTTTTAAAACAGAAAATGTTTATGTAGAACTTTAAGATACAATAAAAGTTGTTTTTGTTGTTGCTGTTGTTTACTGCTGTTTATTTTCTTTATGTTCCATTTCAGTTGACGGGAATTTCAGTAACTGGAGTAACTTTGGAGCTTGTTCCAGGACTTGTGGATCAGGAACTCGAATTCGTACAAGAAACTGTACCAACCCTCCTCCTCAGTTTGGTGGGAAAGATTGTGTTGGAGACAGAATTGATTCACAGAACTGCAGCATCAGACAGTGTCCAGGTAATTGTTCCTTTTCTTTCGTGGGTTTCTTTTGCATTCTTTCTAAACCGATCACACCATTTCCAGTTAAACGACGAGATGACTTACCCTATAGGAGATGTGGTGACAAAATTGTGTTGTCGATTTGGTGACAAAATTGTAATGGAAACAGAATTGACTGGCTAAACTGAAATATCAGACGATCTCCAAATAAGGTTTCATTTTTGATCATGTAATTTTATTTATTTTTAATAAATGTATTTTGTTATTTCAAATTTGATTACATTGTTGTGATGTCAAATTTAATAGATTAACGTTTGGAACAAAATTAGGTTCAATTTTATAGTATGAAATCATCCCGTTGTTTAAATAGTAAAGGAATTGATTTTGTAGTCATACCATCGATGACAAAACTGGGCGACGGCGAAGTACAATAAATTATTTGTTCAGGGTACAATAAAAATTGTTGTTGTTGTTTCTGCTGATAGGAAGGGGTAAATATCTAGTATCGGTCTATCAGTAAAATTAATTTTCTGTTGATTATTTTCTTATTCGTTTCTCTCAGTTGACGGGAAGTTTAGTGACTGGAGTGACTTTGGAGCTTGTTCCAAGACTTGTGGACCAGGAACACGAATTCGTACAAGAAGCTGTACCAACCCTCCTCCTCAATTTGGTGGGAAAGATTGTGTTGGAGATAGAATTGATTCACAGAATTGCAGCATCAGACAGTGTCCAAGTAATTGTTCCTTTTATACATTTATTTTTGTTCTTTTAAATTCGATCAAAACGTTCTGTTTCCAGTTTATTGGGTTAGTATTTGATTCAAAATTAAGTTTGACATCTCCTATATAGTAGTCATCTCTTCGTTTAATGTTAATTAAACGACGAGAAGATTTACTATATAGGAGATCTGGTGAAAAAATTGTAGTTGAAACAGAATTGACGCGCAAAACCAAAATATCAGATAATTTCCAAATAATTTTTTATTTTGATCATGTAATTTACATTTAAAAAATGTATTTAATTATTTTAAATCTGATTACATTTCTGTGATTTAAATTTAATTGGTTAACGTTTGGAGCAAAATTAAGTTGTTCAATTTTATAGTGTGAAATCATCCCGTGGTTTAAATAGTAGTAGAACTGATTCTATAGTCATACCATTGATGAGAAACTGAACAACGGGAAGGACAATAGATTATTTGTTCAGTGTACAATAAAAATTGTTGTTGTTGTTTCTGCTGATAGGAAGGGGGTCAATATCTAGTAACGCCTTATCTGTAATATTAGTTTTCTGTTGATTATTTTGCTATACATTTTCTCAGTTGACGGGAAGTTTAGTGCCTGGAGTGACTTTGGAGCTTGTTCCAAGACTTGTGGACCAGGAACTCAAATTCGTTCAAGAAGCTGTACCAACCCTCCACCTCAATTTGGTGGGAAAGATTGTGTTGGAGACAGAATTGATTCACAGAATTGCAGCATCAGACAGTGTCCAAGTAATTATTCCCTTTAATAAGTGTTTCTTATTTCTTTTTTAACCGATCACAACGTTGCGTTTTCAGTTTGATGGGTTAAAATTTAATTTGAATTTAAGTATGTCACCGTTTTTTGCATTAAATCAACTCGTTTCCTAATTGATAGATTAAACAAAAAACGTCTATGTAAAACTCTAGGACACAGTAAAAGTTGTTTTTGTTGTTGTTGTTGTTGATGATCGGTTGGGTTCAAAATGTATTAAAGGCATATGTGAAACACTACGTTTTCTGCTGTATATTTTCTTTGTTTCATTTCAGTTGACGGGAATTTCAGTGACTGGAGTAGCTTTGGAATTTGCTCCAAAACTTGTGGACCAGGAACTCGAATTCGTACAAGAAGCTGTACCAACCCTCCTCCTCAATTTGGTGGGAAAGACTGTGTTGGAGACAGAATTGATTCACAGAATTGCAGCATCAGACAGTGTCCAAGTAATTATTCCCTTTAATAAGTGTTTCTTATTTCTTTTTTAACCGATCACAACGTTGCGTTTTCAGTTTGATGGGTTAAAATTTAATTTGAATTTAAGTATGTCACCGTTTTTTGCATTAAATCAACTCGTTTCCTAATTGATAGATTAAACAAAAAACGTCTATGTAAAACTCTAGGACACAGTAAAAGTTGTTTTTGTTGTTGTTGTTGTTGATGATCGGTTGGGTTCAAAATGTATTAAAGGCATATGTGAAACACTACGTTTTCTGCTGTTTATTTTCTTTATGTTTCATTTCAGTTGACGGGAATTTCAGTAACTGGAGTAACTTTGGAGCTTGTTCCAAGACTTGTGGACCAGGAACTCGAATTCGTACAAGAAGCTGTACCAACCCTCCTCCTCAATTTGGTGGGAAAGATTGTGTTGGAGACAGAATTGATTCACAGAACTGCAGCATCAGACAGTGTCCAAGTAATTGCTCCTTTTCGTTTGTCGGTTTCTTTTTGCATTCTTTTTAAACCGATCACAACGTTTCCAGTTAATTAGATTAGTATTTACTTCAAAACTAAGTTGTAGCCTTTATTGTATGAAATCATTTTGTCGTTTAAGTAGTAATAGTGATAAGACTGAGTTGATTCTGTAATCATAAAATTGATGATGAAATTGGAGGACCTCGAAGCACAGGAGAATATTTGTTAAGGGTACAGTAAAAATTCTTGTTTTTTCATGTCTCTGCTGATAGGAAGGATTAAATATCTAGCAACGCTATATCAACAATACTGATTTTATGTTGATTATTTTCTTATTCGTTTTTCCCAGTTAACGGGAATTTCAGTGACTGGAGTAGCTTTGGAATTTGCTCCAAAACTTGTGGACCAGGAACGCAAATTCGTACAAGAAACTGCAGCAACCCTCCTCCTCAGTTTGGTGGGAAAGATTGTGTTGGTGACAGAACTGATTTGCAGAACTGCAGCGTCAGACAATGTCCAAGTAATTGTTCTCTTTAAAATATGTGTTCTTTTAAAACCAATCAAAGTTTTGTGTTTACAGTTTAATGGGTTAGTATTTGATTCATAAATTACGTTTGTTATCTTTTATGTGGTAAATCATCTCGTTGAAGTAGCTATAGGACAGCTATGGGACTGAGTTGAGTTTGCAATCATACCATTGATGATAAAATGGATGACCGCAAAGTACAATAGATTATATGTTCCAGGGTGCAACAAAAATTGTTGTTTTTGTTTCTGCTGATAGGAAAGTTTAAATATTTAGTAACGCTACAGCAATTGCCCGATGATCATCTCAAGGCGTGAAACTTAAAGTTGTAAACGTTCACACTATTTTACATTTTTACATTTTATAGTTTCTAATTTGTATTTCGCTCTACTCGAGCAGTATCGAGCACTTTCCGTGTGTTTTAGACACTCACTGCATAGTAACGCTATATCAGTAATATTGATTTCCTATTGATTATCTTCGTAATTGATTTTCTCAGTTGACGGGAATTTTAGTGACTGGAGCGACTTTGGAGCTTGTTCCAAGACTTGTGGACCAGGAACTCAAATCCGTACAAGAAGCTGTACCAACCCTCCTCCTCAATTTGGTGGGAGAGATTGTGTCGGAGACAGAATTGATTCACAGAACTGCAGCATCGGACCATGTCCAAGTAATTGTTCTTTTTGATAAGTGCTTTTTGTTCTTTAAGTCATTTCGTCGCCTACCTAATAAATCTATTGTCCTGGGAAATATGTTTTTGTAATATTCCTACTTTTAAACAGTAAACGCCTATGTAACACTCTAGGGTACAATAAAAGCAGTTGTTTTTGTTGTTGCTATTGTTGCTGGTAGGTAAGGTTCAATGTCTAGTTATGGTTTTCTGCTGTTTAGTTTCTTTTTGTTTGTTTTCAGTTGACGGGAATTTCAGTAACTGGAGTAACTTTGGAGCTTGCTCCAAGGCTTGTGGACCAGGAACTCGAATTCGTTCAAGAAGCTGTACCAACCCTCCTCCTCAATTTGGTGGGAAAGATTGTATTGGAAACAGAATTGATTCACAGAATTGCAGCATCAGACAGTGTCCAAGTAATTGTTCTTTTTGATAAGTGTTTTTTGTTCTTTAAAACCGGTCAAGACCCTGTGTTTCGAGTTTAATGTTCTTTGATGGAAAACTAAGTTTGTATTATTTTGTCATTTGATATATTTTGTTATTGTAGTAAAAATATTTTATTATCACTTTACATTGAAACAGTTAAGACCTACGTAAAATTTTAGGATACAAAAAAAGTTCATGATTTTGTTGTTATTTTTGTTGAGAGGTAAGGTTCAACGTAATTTTAATAAGTAAGTTTTAATTTACATCTGCAACACTGTTTTTGGTTTGGTTATATTTTTGGTTTTTTTCAGTTGATGGGAATTTCAGTAACTGGAGCAGCTTTGGAGCTTGTTCCAAGACTTGTGGACCAGGAACTCGAACTCGTACAAGAAGCTGTACCAACCCTCCTCCTCAATTTGGTGGGAAAGATTGTGTTGGAGACATAATTGATTCTCAGAACTGCAGCATCAGAAAATGTCCAGGTAAAATCCATTGTGTTCTTTAGAGCATTTGCCCATTAGTATATATGACCTGCCGCAAGAGCAGTATGAGGAGATATAATGAAGACACTGGCCAAATGAAGTGTCTTTTCATTTTGTTTGTTCTGGACAACTAATAAGACCATTTTTATTAGAAATAAGATGCAGTTTAGTCAAATTAAATGGCGGTTTACACAATTGCACATAATTTATAGGTATCCTACTGATGATCAGTTACTGATTTGCCTTTTATTTCAGCAACTTTATAGCTGTCTGTACAGTTTTAATAAAATGCTAGCAGCTCGTGTAAATGGGTGGATATAATTTATTCTCTGATTTGTGTTTTTGGCTTATGTGCAAACTGATATTCACAGATATCTCTACTTTTATTTATACAATTTTACTCCCGAAAATGTCTAATGGTGTTTTATTAAATTCACTTTATCCGTCTATGAACGTTGTATAAAAATAATTGGGAGATTTTTTTGCACCTCATCTTAGATAATTTAGAATGAAAGGTCAATTCATTTAATCAATCAACTTATTTTACTTTGATACTGTAAAGGGAAGATAGATCTTGATAAACTTATAGAGCTTGGTGGAGTGAAAGGGTGATTGAGATTTTCAACAAACTTTGGTAACAAGCAGAGCACTAAAGTGAATGACGAAGCTAGGAAAAGGCAAAGACCTTTTTACTCGTTATTATCAATACAAATTAGGCGTTTGTAATTCATAAAAATGTCTTTAGTTGCAAGAAAGAAAAAATGTCTTGGTTTATGACGTTATCACTACGTATCTTTCAATTGAAATACGATTTCTAGGCTTTAAATTCTAAAGTGATAGAAGGCAAAACTTGCCATTAACCACCGTTATACATTTAAGATTTGTTGGCACAAGAAATAAAAATCTGGGAGGCTAACAGCTAATGTATTTTAGTTGACGGTGAGTGGGGAGAATGGAGCCCATATGGACCTTGTAGCAAGACGTGCGGGGAAGGCTTTCGTTCAAGACAAAGGTTCTGCGACAATCCTTCACCCAAATACGGTGGCAGTAACTGCTCGGGACCACAAATCAACTTTACAAGTTGCAACATAAAACAATGTTTTGGTAAGTAGTTTATCTCCATTGTGAAACTCTGGAACTCGTTACCATCTTCTCGTTAACAGAGTTCTACGTACAGAAGCTAAGCCGCCTTAAAACCTGCATTCTTTAAACATTACAAGACTGCACTGTCATCTTCCCTGGCACTTTAAGCTTTCTTAATTACTAAAGGGGCCAGTGCCCTCTTTGCATTATTAACTTAAGCCCAAAAAGTACTGCAATCATATTTTTAAAGGGTAAAATAAAGTTGTCTTGTCTTGTCATCCAGCTTTAACAGTCCTAGAACATCTTCAATTACTTCAGTCACTAGTTTAATGCGTAGGGATTATCAGTAATTTTTGATAGGTTTTTATAAGGTTTCCTTGGGTCCAACAAGTTTATATCTTATGATACAATCACACACTAACACATTCAATTATTTTCTTTATTTTTGCCAGTTTACTTCGCTTGGGTGCATGTCTTCTGGTAGGATTTTTATTATAACTGTAACTTTTCTTTCGGTTAATGAAAGATAAACATTAAGTGTTTTATTGAACTTTAAAAGGTTTTTATGGGTATCAGCCATCCGCAAATTTTTATGGAAAAATAAAACTGCCCCACTGGGACCCGATTTTTCAAAAGCAGCGCTTATCCATGGTTCAATTTTCGGGTTCAGGTAACTTGGTAGCCTTGAAACACACCGGCCCTGTCCTAGGGCCAGTGTGTTTCAACAATTCTCTACATAAACCGGACTATGTGTTTCTAAATGAAAACTTACTGTGTCCTGCGGTTGATGATCTTACACTAGTTTTAAAAACAAAAAATCAACAGTTGAGCGTTTGTTCTCAAAAATGGTACAACACTTCTTGCAAATCAATTACAACGTAAATACCTTCATGCTGAATTCAAAAACAAATCCAACAGTCTTATATCCATTGCATTCATATTTACGGAAAATATACTTAGAAAAATTGTGATCTTCTGTATTTTCTCAGATCATATGTATCCTTACGGTAAAGAATGCCAAGACAAAGAAGTGCCTTCGAATCTTGTGTACGGGATAAAGTGTTTTTCACGTCCCATTCCCGATTCAGGATTCCCTTTCTTCACATCTGTTCACCACAGATACTATGTAAGTAATGTGTAATAGAGGTGCAAACCCAAAGAAGAAATTTCTTTCTGCTTACCTATAAGCATAACGTCAGTCGAGAGTATACAGGTTTTAATTTGTATATCATCAAGACTAGATATTAATTAAGCGATTCTCTTGTTATTTGCAGATTTGCAGGAATGGGATGTTACAGTTTGGAATGCACGGCAAGTGGCTAAACTGGTGGCCTCAAAAATTTGCTATTAGCAGTCGGTTTAGGTGGCGTAAACTGATAGCACCATATTGGTCCCTTGTCGATGTCTATTCTCCGTTTAACCTGAATAATACTAACAAATCAGTAATATATTACCAAGAGTATCATGCATGTAATGCGGACAACAAAACACTTCAGATCATCAATCGCGCTACCAACGATGTTCGCACATTCCAAACCAATCCATCTGTTGCCAATTTCTCTGCGAGTTGGGTGCTTGTGGTAACCTGGGTCCGACTATACCCTTTGAGTTTTCATCCTGCGGATAGCAAGTACAAGTTTCAATTGGTATGTAGACTCTTTAGAAACAGTTAACAGGAAGAATACTCATCTGCTTAATCATGCTTACAGGAAGAGTCTGATAATGGCGGCACACCAGTGTGTCACAGTGGTTTGCACATTAACTAGACATCAATGTTAATTGACAAGATGTTCCAATAATCAAAACATTGCAGTTACAGCACTGTTGTTGTCATCTGGTATATCGTTGTCACAGCGCTATGAATTGCCATCGACAAAGTGATATTGGTGTCACCATCACTGTTAAGCTAGTGTCACTTTAACATTTATCTTAAATTATTTTAACTCATCATTGCTGTCACGTCACTATCACTCTTAATCATTATCACACTAGAGTCACTCTTTTACTGTCACACAATAAACATCCGATTTTGTTATTTCTGTGTCTTATCTTAATTATTTGAAAAGAGAACAAATGGTGATAAGTGCGACAATATTTTTCGATATCTGCTTGACACCAAGGTCATCTAAATAACACGTTATAAATCTGGAAACTATAGTTACATAATACCTTATACTTTAATCTTACTAGTCGCGCAGTAATTACCGTAGATGGCAGTCTTGAATGGTCTTCGATAGATGACCAAATTCTCAAGTTGGGGGGGAGGTGTACACTATGCTGTTTCTCATTATGGGCAACCCGTGGGATAGGAGAAAATGAGGAGATGAAACAAATTGCGATGTGAAGGGTTTGGGAGGATAGAAGGAGAAATTCACTTTTCTTTCGCCTAGTCCCACGCTTTCTCTTGTCTGAAGAAACGTCTCAAGTTATCCCAAGGTGGCTAATTTTTACATTAATTTTACGGTTTTCTCATGAAACAATGTGTTTACTGTGTTTATTTATGATTCTTCTGCTCAGCCAAACACATTCCAAGCTGTTCTCATAACTGACGGCGCTCGGTCATTTGTGTTGTTTAACTACCCAACAAACGGTATCACGTGGTCAGCACCAGTACCAAGGCGAGTACACTTCAATAAATAAATAAACAGACAAGCAAAAAAAGGAAATGAATGAATGAATTAATAAATAGATAAATAAATAATTAAACAAATAAACATTTTCTTGTAGGAGAAATGCCTTGTTTTGTATGCACTGTAACAGATTATTTCGTAGCCTTTCGGTCCTTGTTTATGTTATCTGAATATCGTTTCAGATATTTGCAACCAAATATGTTAACAAGTGCATCCATAAAGATGTGTCCCTTAAAAATGTTTTGGTTAATCCGCTTTAATTATAAATTAGTTGTATTTCGAAAAAAAGTTGGGCAGTTTAGGATTACCGTGCTTGAATTTTAGCTCTAGCTGGAAGAACTATTAGATATCGGTAAAACAACTGAATATTATTATTGCATTTTTCTGCTTGTTGACAGGGGGGTGCACAGCCAGTCACACTTTAGCTATCTTCCAGTTGCAGGCTACTTGTCAAGAGGAAATCGACCATTCTACAAATTCTACAATTTACCAGGGTAAATTGTGTTTGTTAACTATTAGGCTGTGCAGAATATTACTCGCTAGGCAAGAGTACTTAAGAGGCTGTCTCCCTAAAATCGGAACGGTGCGTGTTATATTGAAATCTACATTTTCTTTATTTTTTGTGTCATGGAAGATAGTCGTGAAAATAATTTAAAGCGCCAGAGTACACAGCGATTTAAGATCGTGCTGTCCCTTCACCCTGGAAGGCCAAGTTCGAAAGGGTGATTTTGAGCCAACTTTGAAGAGTCGCTACTGATAAAGAAATTACAGTTGGACCAAAGCGTTTACAAACCTGGGCAGAAAAATGCTTCATACTCTTATAAATTATTCATGGTAATTATGGTTCATTAAAGGATAATACGCTAAAAGTGTCATGTTTCTGTTTTATAGTTCATTTTCCCGGCGTAGTTTAACTCAAAACACAACATTTTTGCAAACACCTCACCTTAACTGGATTTCATGAAAAAATATCGTGCACTTTGTGCCTCCCATGAACGCTGCAAGCTATGAAAGTTTGTAGTTTATAAAGCTTGAATACTTTGCATCAGCTCGTTATGCTCCGCTGCTTTCCAGCAAGAACAAGAGAAGCAAATTTTTGTGTTTCCAACAAGAACAAAATTTTATGTTTCCTGCAAGAAAAAAGAGAGGCAAAATGTTCTGTTTCCAACAGCACCGTAGATACTCGACCGTCAAGTTGTACTTTCTGATTAAAACATTTTGAAAAGATTCAGCTTACCTCGTAAAACAAGTAATCAGTTTTACCGGGTGTACCATCAGAGTTTCGATTCTCACATTCCATGCATTTGGATACTTCAAATCAAAGTTAAACGGCTGGCTCAGAATACAATTATTCAAAACATTGCAACGCGACGTACCGTTTTTAGGGAGACAGCCTCTTAAATGGGCAGTTTTTCAAATGTAGTTCCTTTAATTTTTACTGAAGGTTATTGATAAAGGCGATTAAGTTTGAACCCATTTAACAAAGAGCCTTGCCAATGATTGTTGCGTTTTGCGTTTCATACGAGCCAAGCTTAAATCAGCTACCGCACACATAATTGTAAATCCGTAAATCATCCGTACCTTATTTTAAAACATTAAAGGCCGTAACAAAAAAAAAATGGCGACTGGTACATATACCCCTAACTCCTAGTGCGCGAAAAACCTTAAAAATCGCACAAAAAGGATCCAAGGAGGATTGAAAGGTTATCCCATGATGCTTTGCGGCAAACTATATATGCAATTGCAGAAACTGCGTGATCTTTTCATTTGAACATGGACGCTATAAGCTTCACTGCTTGTAGTGAGCCTCCTTTCGACAGATTCCCGCTTATTTATCCTTATTTTATTGATATTTCTACATAGAATACTGTCCCAGTTACTAGTTTTAGTTGTTTTCAAGTGTCGTCCGTGCATTGCTCCAGGAGCTCAATGTTCGTCGAGCTTGTCAGTGTTGTTCTATGTGGAGCAGCGAGTGCGGAACGAAGCTTTCAGATTTGAGAAGTCCTGTATTTCTTCGCGTTACTTCAAGCTGCCACTTAACATTATTTATTTTTATAAGTTTAAAAGTTTATGCTTTCATTAATACGTTATCTCTCTGATTTGATATTGCTTGGATCGACTCGGATTAGAGACGGTAGTATCGCGTTGTAATTTTTATCTTTGTTTTATTCGAGATGTTTTGCCTTTGTTACATATCTACTTTAAATTATTTTCACACTCCTTTCTTATTCTGTAGCAAAATGACGGCAGAGATGTGACATTATTCGTTCAATTTGAAATTCTTCCATTAGTCAGTGGCATTACAACTCTACCTCTGCTCAGATCGAATGAAGAGCTT
>JANRMR010182734.1:0-11469 GCA_025434825.1 Bergia sp. 'catenularis'
AAAAAATAATTCAATCCAAAATAAATTAAGAGATCTATGAAATCCAGAAATATTTTTAGAAACAAGAAATTTATTTTTTGAGACGTTATATGCTAGTTGTTTTCAATATGTCGGACTCAGGACTTCAAAGAGTGTTCATGTCATGTTCTGTCATCGATGTGGCCGTCGAGAAAAGACCAAAATAATCTTCTATCGTTTACAGACGAACGAGATGCAATAACACACTATTTTCGAAAAGGATTTAGATATCAAACAATTGCCCTGTTTTTGGCCGAATACCACGACATTTCGGTCAGCGTGAGGGCTTTGAAACGAAGGCTAACCGAGTATGGCTTAACAAAAAGGCGACTCTTTTTCTGAGGATACTATTCGTAAATAACTCGAAGTGAAGTTCAGGGTCCCTCATCACTACTTGGCTACCGTGGCATGTGGAATAAGTTGAGAATAGACTACAATCTAACGGTTCGCCGTGATACAGTCATGCAAATTTTAGGGGAGGTAGATCCAGCAGCATCTGCCTTGCGGAAAGCTAGGAAGTTACAGCGCCGAGTTTATGTTTCGCCTGGACCAAATGCTGTCTGGCATGTCGACGGCTACGATAAATTGAAGCCGTACGGCCTACCAGTACATGGCTGCATCGATGGATTCTCGCGAAGAATAATTTGGCTTAAAGTCTGCAGAAGTAGCATTGCCAGTTTTTACTTGCACACTGTCGAAGAGTATGGAATGTGTCCTAGCCTTCGTTTCAAAGTCCTCACACTGACCGAAATGTCGTGGTATTCGGCCAAAAACAGGGCAATTGTTTGATATCGAAATCCTCTTCGAAAATAGTGTGTTATTGCATCTCGTTCGTCTGTAAACGATAGAAGATTATTTTGGTCTTTTCTCTTCGTACCACAGAGGGGACAGAACAGTTCCCCGTGGCTTAAATGACGGCCACATCGATGACAGAACATGACATGAACACTCTTTGAAGTCCTGAGTCCGGCATATTGAAAACAACGGTGATCGGATACTTCGTGTAAACTAACATATAACGTCTCACAAAATAAATTTCTTGTTTCTAAAAATATTTCTAGATTTCATCTCTTAATTTATTTTGGATTGAATTATTTTTTGTACATTTATAATATATTAAGTCATTATTTCAAAAAACTTTTTCGGATTTAATTTTTCTTTTTTAGATTTTTAAATTTATTTTCAGATTGGCCCTTCTCGGCTTCCGTAAATGTTTAAGTTTGGATTAAATTTTAAATTTTTAATAAAAATTGGATTTAATTTTATTTTGATAGATTTGTAATTTATATATTTTGTCATTATTTTTTTTATCAAATTCTTGATATAAGTTTTTACATTAAAGTTCTAAAACATATTTTTGGATTATTTTTTTTTAGATTTGTGATATATTTTGTAATTATTTTTAAAAAAACCGTTCTGGATTAATTTTTTTTAGATTGAAATTCTTACATTTATTTTTGGATTACATTCTTCTTTTGTAGAGTTGTAACTTATTTTGGCACTATTTCAAAAAACTTTTTCGGATTTAATTTCTTTTTAGATTTTTAAATTTATTTTCAGATTGGCCCTTCTCGGCTTCCGTAGTAAGCACTCGTAATCCCTTCATTTCGGACAATTTTAATCAAAACTAAATGGAAATGCAAGATTGGATTCTGTCACAATCAAACGTCAAAAAATCTTGTTTTCAGTTTGAAAAAAGATAAATACAAACTGATTGAGGTATGAAAATTAGTAGTAAATGGGATTAAATCGCTGTTTTAGCAAAAACTTATCATGCAAGATTAACATCAAATCGTGCTAAATACTGTTTTTAAGTTCAGTATTTTCAAGTATTATAGGAAGAAAAAAAGATCGAAGGCACAGTGCTTTCAGCTTTGTTTGCACTTGGGCTCTTTCAGTGCAAAGACCGCTAAAAATCGCTGCTATTGCCAATAATATCCAGATCCGTCTCGGAAGAGAAGTCTCCTTCAAACAATAGTTTAACAGTTCTCGTCGTCTCTCAACCTATCATCAACACAAACAAGACTACATAATGACACATCTGCTACAATCATCACCCATGAAGCTGAGACAAACTTCTAGAGATAGTTGACGGTATTCTCCAAGGCGACACCCTTGCACCATTATTATTTTCATCGTACTCCTTGACTTTGTTTTGCGTCTTTCACTAGACAGCATACATGAAAAGTAAATTGAAATCCATCCAAGAATAAGTGGTCGATATCTAACTGAATATGTAATGGAACTCTCGCAGACTACCTCGTTTATATCGTGCATTCGGTCTAGTGATTTTACCAAACTTCAAAGTGTAACCCAGTGCAAATTTTATAAATGTTAGTAACCATATGGTTCTTACAAAAAAGTACAGAACCGTTTATTTAGCAAACTGAGGTCTATTGCATCTTTGTACAAGCTCTAGTAGAAAGGTTCTCCTAAAATATTTGTATATTCTGAACAAGAAATGACAGCCTGCGTGACTGAAGACCCTCATGCTGGTTACACAAATGAGTGATTGGTTCATTCATTTTTGGTTGATTGATTACTTCGTGATATCCCGATTTGTGGTTGGCGTAACCTAATGACGTCAAAGGATCGTGAGCACTATTGCCTCTGACAAGAAGCAAACGGAACTGAAGTTATTCAGCCATGGTAAGGAAATATTTAGAGTGATATATTGCGGAGGGATTTTTATTTTTGTTTGAGTTCGATCTTACAAAAGGAAATTTATATCATTTTCGGCAATACCGAAGAATGTTTGTCGACAGAGGACAATTGTCCAGCTGTATAAACTGTGTAATTGTTGTTATTACTTGGCCCTGGTTGTCACTTCCACTGTCAGGTGAGTGTTTATTAGCCATCCAAGTAGTTAAATTGGTTATGATCCCCATCACTTATAACTTTACAGGTTATGACAAAGCAAATGTCAGTAGAAATTTAAAAAAAATGGCTATAAAAATCGTTGGAGACTGGAAAAGTGTGCAATTGATATTGGACATAATACAAGTACTGCAGCAGTTTTAGTTCGTGCCATTTCGTTTTCTCTAGTGACAATATTGTCCAATATCACTTCGACGATACCCATGCTCTCCTTAAGCAAATAAAAAGAATAACACATTGAAAAAGTACTTTTGTTCTGCTCTTCGAATGTATTTGTTGATCAGTAGCTAAGATTATGAAAAGACTGTAGTATTGAGTAAAGGAATCACGGCAGATATTGGGCCCAAGTAAAATTAAGGAATTATATTAATGTGTTAGCTTCCTTTAGCTGTCAGTTTGATTGATGATCAGGAAAAAAATGTCACAGAGACCGCAAAGGTTGCAGTGAATCTGATTTTCAAAATAAAATCATATAAGAATGACAACAACGTAAACTGTGATCAAGAACTCAACCAAGAGCTCATAACTCAAGTTTAGAACTCACACATTCTGATGACGTATTCTGTGATTCTGTACACACAGAAAGAACCGATTAGTTGATGCCATTTCCAACATATATACAAAAAAGATGATCAATGGCAGCGAATTGAGTTCTTTGGAGTAATGTTAGTATATGGGAGCTAGCTGTTGCATTTTCAATACCCTGATATTATTTTTTACCTTCGTTCTTTCTGGCTTCTATTTTCTTTATTTTTATGTGGATATATTGTTTTCTTTTTACCCCTATTCAGACTAGGCTTTTTTGGCGTTACTCTAAATCTATAACAGCTTTTACTACGAAACTTCACAGGTAGATAGGTCTTTGAAAACTAATTAGTTTCACACAATTATGTTCTGGTCATGGCGTCATTATGACGTCATCATGACGTCATTCTTGTGTTTCTTTCATTTTTTTTGTTTGAAAACAATATAAATGCAACCAAATTTCAAAAAACGTGAATGCACAATCATAATATAATGAGGAACAATATGGTTTGAAGTTGTCATTTGATAACAGAGAGAGTGAGGGAGAGGACCTCTTGGTAAAATGTTTCAATTGCAGTAAGTTTCTGCAGATATTTAAATAAAGATGAACTAAAACAACTTACATAAGCAAAAAAGTAACATTTGAAACAAAAATATTACTCATGACATCATTATGACGCGTCAATCCGCCATCTTGAATCTTAAGCAACTACATCATTGCGCAATATAGTGACGTCATAAATTACCCTAAATAATCCGAACTTGTTTTTGTTATATGTAGAAGTGGTTGACTTTAAAAAATACTTTTATTTCAAGCTGTAAAACGTAACAAAGCGCTATCAGACGGCAAATGATCTAATTTGTCAAAAACAGCCAACCACATCGCACCTCATAAACAAAAATTAACCATATGACCAGATTCCCCGATGAATTTGAGGAAAAATCCTAAAACGTGGGCAATTTATCTTGAATAATTTTAAAGTTATCAATCTTTAAGGGCCCAGGGGGCGCATTCCCCCCCCCCCCCCACCTCACCCCAACAGTTTGAGGTTGGATTAGGCTTGAGGCTAGGGTTAAGGTCAATATCAGTTGTACTTCTGCGATGACGACTTGAAATTGACTATGGAATGTTGTCGGAACTGGCATCGACTGTTTTCGAAAGTGAAACTTGCCTTATGGACAGTCTTGAATTGTTAAATGTTTATTCTTTCTTGGAATCAACGGCTATCTTCGGCATTTAAGAAGAGTCAAGTCCTATTTATCTACTAAAGATATCCTGCTACTTCATAATGCTATTGCTAAACCATTTGTACAGTACTTTTGTTCTGTCTGGTGAAACTGTTCTACAAATCTACTCTATCAAGTACTATTTGCCCAAAAAGGAGCTGCCAGGCTAGTAATAAACACTATTCTATAGCTACCCCGTTAATACCACTCTTCAGAAGATAAAATGAAGCCAGTTAGAGAAACGTTTCACCAACGAATTATTATGTTGATTTAGAAATGTTTATATCATATTTCTCCTTTTTATAAAAAATATATTTAATTATAATCTTAATTCTCTTTCAAAGCTGCTCTCATACCCAGCACACCAATATTTAACCGGATCGTCCACCAGTAATAACCTTTGCCCTTATAAACCTAAGTTCATAAGGGCAAAGGTTATTAATATGTACAGCTCATTGACACACTCGTAGTTTGTAGCTTCTTCCGCTCGATTGCTTTTTTTTTTTTTTTATTAATTCTGAGGAAAAGAAAGACACTGCCCCCAGTCTAACTATTGCTAGCAGCCTATTACTGTCTCTGCAATATTAGTAGCATCATGAAATTTGCTTGCTGCGAATTTGCCGAAAATCCTCTTAAGCCCGCTAAACTGTTTTGGTTAGCTCTTGATCTTCTATAGGGTACCTAAACACCATATATTAAGTAAGCTTGAGAAAGTTCAGAATGACTAGTCTACACAGCACCCGGGTTTTCTCATGCTACTCTAACTTTCTTTATTGGATTTCACTGGCTATTTGAGTAACTCTGAATTGACTTTAAGATTGCTCGTATTACCTTTAAAGATATTCACTGCATACATCTACTTACGTTGCTAATCTGATGCCTGTCAAAACTAAGTTCCGTTCTGAAAAATATAATTGCTATTATATTTACCTAGCATTAAAAGATTACCTATGCTAGGTGACAGGGCTTTCGTTGTAACCGTACTAAAAATCTAGAAATCTCTATCCTTTGAGCTTCACTAAAATTCAAATTTGGTAAATTTCAAGAAAGTATTAAGAATTAAAACTAATATTCATAAGGTAACGAGGAAGGGGGAACTAGCGTACGGCGGTAATTAGTATTAAATTTTTAAAAAAAAGTTCAAGTTGGTGGGACTCATTTGCTTCTACTAACAGAAGATAGTTAATGTGCTGGAAGAAAACTAATTAAACCTTTAATCATCAAATTTCCCCCCTTTGATTACCTCGTCTTCGCCTCGTTTTCTCTCAACACTTCTCTCGTGTCCTTCTACGTCACACCGTGTTCTATTCTTGTATAGAGCCACGCGCGACCCTGTTTTATCCCTTTATCAATATCATACAGTTGTTTGTCCTCCCCCAGGATTAACAATGGTTGATGCATAAAAAGTATTAATGCATTTTGAAAACAACTGATAAATATCAGAATATTTTGCACGTCCGTGAAAAAAACAGAAAATATACTTGATACTTGTTATGTTTTTCTTTTGAGCCACTATAGAAAGAGCAGTGTGTTAAAGGGTTTTTTCACTAATCGTTTATTGAGTTCAAAGTCACGTTCGTGATAAAAATAAAAAATATATATATATAAAATAAACCTAACATGTATGAACCCAAAAGGTTTAAAAGGTACACATATATACATATATATTAAAATTTGAATTATAAAATAATAAAGGTCAAATATTAAAATTTAAATTTAAAGAAAAATACAAGTTAATATAACTCCTGATGAAAGTATCCAAAAGTTGCACTGATTTGTCATGTCCTAAATTAATCGTAGGTTGATAGGCTGCTAAGTCGGTGGAAACTGTACTACTTGTTTTACTTAAACTTTTAATATTCCTATTTTTCTTTGTTTCTTGGTTTTATAAATCCTGTGATCTTCGACTAGCAACGTGTGACCTGTTACCTGTGAGCTGCCACCAGCGAACAGCAAACTATGAACTGCGACCTGCGATCTATAACCTTCGACTAGCCTTCTTTACCAGCCATCGTAAGGCCGCCATTTTTAGCTTTTTGAATTTTTAATCAGATTTTGTTGTGCTTTAGCTCGGAAACTACCGTTCTCTGTTTCCCGATTTTCTAACATCCATAACAGTTATAATGAACATTTTTTCCATTTCCATTCCACTACTTTCTATTTTTTTAGTGGGAGATGACTAATAGTTATAATTTTCAGAAAGCTTTAAGACGCGATCGAAATAAGGCTGTAGGCTATTTATAAAATACATTGGTAAACTTAGATTGGGTGATTTTAGAAAGATTATTTCTTTTTTGATGTCGTAAACGCTACTAAACGCTTTATCATGTGCAGAAGATTGCAATGTTTGCGCTAAATGTTACAATACATGCAATTACAATGCATTACTATATTTTAATAGTTGCAGCACAACAGTACAGCAGCACTCCTGAGGAGAGAACGTTCGTCGAAGAAGGAAGCAATGCCACTCTCTTGTGGACCGTCGACAGTTTCTCCACTGTCCTTGGAACTACTTTTGGGATCGGTGGTGTAAACGTTGTCGATCAGCTGTTTTTTGAAATTTCCCAAACGAACAAGAGAACTGATTCTGCAGACTTCCCTGTCGAGTATCACGGTCGTGTTGATTTCACTGGTGACTTGACCACAGGAACTCTTCGGTTTCAATTGAGCAATGTGAAACAGTCTGATGGTAACAAGTATTACGGATGTGGGACTATCATAAAACCTTTGAACATTTTTTATACCCGAACACTTCTGCAAATATTAGGTAAGTTTATTTACTGGTACTACGTTACTGATATCCTGCGAGTAGATATCTCTAATACGTCATAACATTTCAGTTGACTATTTTTAATACCAGATACCTTTATAACTTTCTTGAGATTGAATTTTAAAATGGTTTGCGCTTTGTAAACATTTTAGGCGCAACCTCTTTAGCTCCTATATGTAGCTTCAATGTTAACTGTACGTAAATAGAGAATTTGATGAATTTAAGAAAGAGCGAGGTATATTACCAATAACACAGTTGTAAAATCCAGTCAACACTTTTGCGAGTATTGGATAAGTTGATGATAAATTAGTTTCAGTACAAAAGCTGAAATCCACCACTAATAGGCAAAGTAGTTGGTAGCAGTAAGACGGTACTTTACAGAAGAGAGTGCAGATATCATGTCCTAGTCGGCATCCTAACTGACCAAAATTATATATTGAGATTTTATACTCATCTTTATTCAAACCCGGATGTAATACGAAACGTCCGGCAGGGGATCTGGGAATAACTTCTAAATGACACACACCTCAAAAATCACTTTTCCTTCGAAAAATATACTTTCTTTACTTTTTTGTAGATTAAATATGTTCAGCTTTCTTGTAAAAAAATTATTGAACCAAGTGTTCTAGGCCAAAAATGTTTTACTTCACTGCACAGGACTTGTTCAGCTTTCTTGTAAAATGAATTCCTTCTCCCGATTGAGTGAAAATTTGACAAATTGACAAGAATTACAATACGATTACTTCAATTTACAAGAATGTGTAAACAAATTAACGAATTTATACATATTGTTATATAACTACACAAAAAACACAATTTTAATTGCCGAGTTCTCGGCACGATTCTCGGAAACTACAGTATGTATGTGAGCCCGCAGCTATACGAGCGAAAACAGTTAACAAAAACATTATTTATATTACATTGTATAAGCATCTTAGCGCGCATCGAAAATTTTTCGAAGCTGGGTACACTGTATAAGCAACTGCTCTCTTTTTCTTAATTATATAATGTGTAGAAGAATGCAAGAATACTTTTGGCATAACTGATTATTGATCTTCTTCTATGGCCCTATAGCATCTAAACTTGAAAAACATAAAATATACTTAGGACTTAAAAAAAATGTTTTCCACATAACCTTAACCGTGAATGCGTTAATGCATTAAATACATTAATAACGTCTGACCTTTCTTTTGTACCAAAGTTGCTCCCAAGTTCTCCATTGTCCCATCTGTCCCCGGTTTAATAAAGGAGGGCGAGCCGTTATCAATTCCTTGTTCAACCAGTGAGGGTAACCCTACACCTCTGGTGTTCTGGATAAAGGGTGCAGTGAACGTCTCATTAGGGTGGGGCAAAGCTGATCTCAACTTCACCTCCCTCACACGACAGGACAGCGGCAGTTATAAGTGTGTGGCTAGTAACAGGAAAGCAACCATCAAACACGCCATAAAGCTGGACGTACTATGTAAGATTTTCTGTAAATCTATTTAAGTTTGGTTCATAAAATTTTTCTTTGTTATAATTGAACAATAATTTTCATAAAAACATGTGCGAAGCTATTGGTCAGAATCGATCACGTGATGCAGAGTGGCAGAGCCAATAGCTTTCGATAAACCAGGGCCAGTATCTGCAACCTATTTTGAAAAACAGCATACAAAATTGTTTTAAGTTTGGTTGTTTTTGCTGTACAGTGGCCAAAGTTTCAGCTTCTAGACTTGAAAAAGCGACAAAAGAAAAATAGAAAGAGTTGGTCAATAAATCAATACCACAAAACACAAAGAACTCAACTAATTTTGCCTTTTTGTTTCATTGCGTTCTCCTGGCGCGGAGTTCTGCCTCCGGTCAGACCACAGTACAGGGATTATCCAACGCAACTCTTTTCGAGAAGTGATTGGGTTCTTTTACGTCCCCTGATAAAGAGTCGAGAGACTAGACGGTGACTAGAACCTCATAGTTGGCAGTCGGAGATCTTACAAGCTGCGCTTACCTTACAGTATACACCAATTAGTTTAATCAGTTCGTACGTTTTCTTACGCCATACGGTGTTTTTGACTTTACGGAGTTCTTGCCTTTTTAGCATTGGCTTCGAACGTTTTTTACTTTTAAAAACAAGGAATTCTCCTTTTTGCAAAAAGGTATCGTATAACAGAAAAGATTGGCTATATATAAAAAGGCCCCCCCAACAGTAACTTTTTATAATTGAACCAATTGTAATGAAACTTGGCAGGAACATTGATTGGACCATGATCTACAAATTAGTGCCTTTAATTAACCATTTATTGTTGATGACGTCATCATGACGCCATTTGATAGTATATTAACACATATTTTCTTTATTTGTTCGTAAGTCGGTTAATTTCATAGAAAGTGATATCAAAACCGACCTTCCATCGAGTTAATGCCATATTGTTAGATAATTCTAGTTACAAACCCTTAATACTGGTCGTGACGAAATAAAGACGTCATTTCTTTGTACTGTTTTCATTTTTAATCTGTTTCTTTTGAACGGTAAAATTGTTGCCACTGATTTTCTCATGTTCAAGAACTCTAAGCTTAATTTATACTGACATATCTATAATATAATAGTTTCTTAAGATGACGTCATCTGACGTCATAGTGACGTCATAATTGGGAAAATAGATTTCATCCTATGGAGGCCGCCATATTAAACAATCCCACAATGCATCATGCTACCCAGAAATCAATGCGTGCCGTTCTATTTGTTATATTACACTAAATGTCAACAGTACCAAAGTAATGGGGATATATACATTCATATAAACAAACTATAGTATTTCACGATCACTTGGTCATTTTTCTAAGAAAATGCGTTACCATAGCAAAAAAAACCGCTTTTTTTCTTAATTAATAGCTTGCTTTTTAAAAAAAACTCTACATCTGTTCAAGTATTGTCTCTAAACAAATCTATTTCACAAAAAAAATATTTAATTTTTCAAGATGGACCAATTGTGGCACTGTAATGAAACAGACCTGAAAACACCCGCAATGCCTTGCAGTCAGAACAATAAATTAAAATATATACAATAGACCCTAAATAAGTCTAACTATTAACCTAAGCTATCATTTCAAAGTGTCATTGCATATACTTGTTCATTTCCGACTCTTAAATTGCGTTAAAACAACTTACAGCGAAAGTAAGAAAAGTGATGTGTAAAATGATGGTTGCCATGCAATGGACTAATGGCTGTGTTACCAAAATTCATCTTAACTTCTTCCCCATAAAATTTGACGAAAAGTCACCGAATTTTGTGTTTCTATCATATACCTCTGAAGCATAACATCAAAAAAGCCAAATGGGAGGGGCCCTTTGCCCCCCCCCCCTCCCCCCTCTCCGCTCCCGCCATTCTGAATAGGGTTAATGAACTAAAGCGCAAACACATGTACGTACGATGATTTGTTGTAAGAGGAAACAAATAATTTGCTCCAGCTGTAAAAAAATTAAAAAAAATAAGGACCAACAGAGTCTTTTTTCTTTTTCTTTTTTTTACTTTTTTAGATAAACCTGACATAACCAGTAAAGTTGGCTCTTGGGACAATAACAATTTAACTCTTGACTGTCTTGCCAAGGGAATACCGGCTGCTACATTCCAGTGGTTTAATCCGGGAGGCCATAATATTACCACGAACATAACCAGCATATCTGGCGGTAGTAGGATAGCAGTGAAAACAAGCGTTCCAGGGGACTATGGGCAGTACAAGTGTTGTGCGACCAATATGGTAGGAAGTGTAACTTACGTCATTACGGTCAAGCACTGGTGTAAGTATTAACTGTAATATTGTAGTCAAGCAATTAAGAATTGGTTGTTATATTATTAGCAAAAAGGTAGTGCAATATTTACACTTCGACGTGTAACGTGGGATATTGTTGTAATGATCATGACAGGTTGAAATAAATGTTTTTTTATACATCGGTTTCTTATAATAATTTTAACCTTATTCAGACTTGGGAGGAAGGGGGGGAGGGCTGAAAGTGCCCGCGCCAACTTTTAACCTTTCTAGCGAAAGAACAATTTCACGTACAAGGCCAAGTTTTT
>JANRMR010182767.1:0-11464 GCA_025434825.1 Bergia sp. 'catenularis'
ACCCCCCCCCCCCCCCCAAAAAAAACCCCAGCCCCTTGGCTTCGCGGTCCATGTTTTCGTCCTTGCTACTTTAATCGTTCATGTTTAACAACTTCCGTAAAAATGCTTGTACCTACCATAACGATTGACGGTTCCTCAAACTGTGGGATGGACTCCAGCGCAGCGATTTTCTCCTGGGCCTGCACGATCTTGTCTTGGAGTTCTGATTCTTTCTCGCTGGTAACTTTGTTAGCAATGTTCAGCTCAGTGATCTTCTTCCTGAGGTTGTTGTTCTCATCTTCAAGCCTTCGAGCTTTATCGCGGTTTAGATCACTAGCATTTTCAATGAGCGTGTTTCTTTCGTTGGCTGACATCAAGGCTTTCTCGTATTCCTTGATCTTTTGAAGCGCAGACTCGTAATCTGCCTCCAGACGTCGCATGTTCTTCTTCATTATATCGATTTCTTTCTCAAGTTCCTCGTTGTTATTCTTCAAATCGCCAATCGATTTATCACGGTTATCGATCTCTTGAACATAGTAGTCGATCTTGCCTTGAAGCTCCGTTAGCTGCCTCTCGAGTGCATTCTTTTCGTCCCTCAAAAGACCCATTTGTCTTTTCAGCTCGTCAATTTTCTCTGCAAGATTGTTGCGCTCTTTAGTGATATCGCGTATCTCCTGCTCGAGATTGACGATCCTCGCTTCGCTTTCTTGGAGATCCTCCATAGCGCGGTTTCTCTCGGTTGTCAGTCTGGCAAGGCGACCCTCAAGCTCGTTGATCTTGTTATTCAGATCGAGAATCTCTTGTTGGTTTTGAGCAGCCTCGTTGCGAAGTCTATCATTGTCATCTTTGGCATTGTCAAGTTGAGCTTTGAGTGCTTCGAGCTCGCTTTCTAGATATTCTTTGCTCTCTTGCAGATTCTCAATAAGGTTATCTTTCTCAGCCAATTCTTTCTCGACTTGTTCAAGATCAAGTTTCATCTCTACGATCTTCTGCTCCTGGTTAAGAATGTCGTCTCGGGCTTTGCCAAGTCTTTCCAAGGCATCGTCAAGTTGTTTCTGTAGTGAATCCTTCTCCTTCTGCTCATTATCATATTTCACTTCCAAATCAGCGGCTTTGTTATTGGCCTTGATCAGGTCTTCTTTGACAGCTTTGCGGTCCTTGTCGCTACGATCCAACGCATTCTTGGTGTCACGCAGTTGCTTGTTCAAAGCGTTAACCTTAGCGCGAAGGTCCACATTTTCCTGCTGCAATTTCTTGTAGTCGCTCTCCATCTTCTCCAATCTGTTCTTGTAGGTCTGCAAGTCTTGTTTAAGCCTGGTCTCGCGGTCTGTGCTTGCCTTCAGCAGAGTCTCGATCTCGATGTAGCGTGTGTCATGGGCCACTCCAGCACGGTCTCGCTCTTCGCGCTCTTTGTTCAAATTGGCAATCACGATGTCAAGTTTACTCAAGTTGATGTTTGCCGATTTCAGGTTGTCTTCCAGGGTCTTGATCTTGTTGAGAGCGATCTCCAAGTTGTTCTTAGTGTTCATCAGTTCCTTCTTCAAGGCCGAGAGCTCGTCGTCTGCAGCTTGCTTGGCTGCTCGGAGTTTCTCAATTATTGCGTTCTTGTCGGCGACTTCTTTCTCCCTTGTCTCGCAGGTTCGCTCCAACTGTTTGAGTTGTGACTGTAGAACCATGTAATCTTCCTTTAACTTCCTCAGGGCAGCGTTAGCATTGTTGAGATCCGTTTTCAAAGTATCCCGCTCCTTCTTTGCGTTTGCCAGTTGCGACTCCATCAGGGCCAGCTTGTGAGTCTTGTTGCTGAGTTCGCTTTCCAGCGCATTTCTATCTGCCTTCAGATCTTTGATTTCGGACTCAAGCTGAGCAATTCTATCTTGTAGGGACTTGATCTTGCGGTCTGACTGCTTCTTTTCTTCTCTAAAACCATCATTTGAAACCTTGACAGAAACAAGCTCTCGTTTTAAGTTGTCAAGATCCTTCTGCAGCTTCTTAAGCTTTTCATTGAGGTCTGCAATGACTTCATCTTTCTTGGCAATGACATTCTTCAGTGCGTCATTGGACTTTTGTTGCTGATTTACCTTACCCTCGAGAGCGGCGATGCTTTCCTTTGCTTGTACCATTTTATTATTTGCATCCATCAGCTGTTCTTTAAGCTGGCTGTTTTGCTTGCGCAGAGTGTCGACCTGGTTCTCTAGCTTGTTAATCTTCGCGAGCAGATCGTGCAGGTTGTCTTCTGCAGCTTCTTTTTCATTTACCGCGTTATCCAAGTCGTTCTCAAGCTCATTGACTCTCGACTCCGCCACCAGAAGATTGCGGTTCAGATCATCTTTGTCACCTTCAAGATTCTGCAAATCCTTGAGAAGCTGCTCGATTCGGTCCTCGTCTGCTTCCACCTCGGCCTTCAAGCGGTCCAGCTCCTTCTGTCTGGATTCATCTCTATCTTCAAGTACCTTGATCTTGGCTCTTAGGTTCTGTAAATCCTTTTCCAGTTGAGCGTTTTTCTCACGCTCGGCGTCAAGTTGACTGTCCTTGTCCATTGATCCATCCATAAAGTCACTGTAGCTGCTCTGAACCGTGTCCACTTTTTGGGCAACAATAGCACATTCGCTCTCCAGGTCTTGGTTTCTTTGTACTGTGATTTCGAGTTGGGACATCATGCGATTATGGTCTTCGTCTTTGTTACTCAGCTCAAGTTTCAATCGCTTGTTTTCCTCTTCAGATGCTTCAAGCAGCGACTTCACGTGCAGCAGCTCGGATTTTAATTCATCTATCTCGTTCTCTAAATCGTTGATTCTGTTCTTGAGGGTCTCGATTGTGCTGTCCTTTTCGATTATTTCCCGGCGAGAGTTGTCGTTAATACGTTGCAGTTCGGAGATCTGGCTCTTTAGTCGATCAATTTCATCTTGCAATTTCTTAACGACAGCGTCATGGTTCTTAGCATCTTCTTCCAAAACGGAATTTCGGTTCTTAGCCTCTTGTAGTTCGGCCTCCAAACGATTAATCTTGTCTTGTAGAGCCAATACGTCTTTCTCAAGGTCGCGTTTTTCATTGTCGCAAACCTCAAAAGCAGATTCTAACTCGGAGTTTGCGTCTTGTGCTTTCTGGAGGTCTTCATTGACACGGTTCTTGTCATCTTCGGCCTGTCTCAGATCTTCTGCCAAGTCGTCGTTTATTTTGTTTGCATCCATAAGCTCATCTTGAATCTGTTTCTTCTGATCTTCTAGAATTTCGTTCTTTGTGTTCACTTCCCTGACTTCGTTCTGCTGCTCATCTATTTTGTCTTCCAGGTTCTTGATTTGGTTTCTGAGGTCATCGATGGTCTTCTGCTTTCTGTTGTTGTCGTTTTTCAGCTTGTCGGCATTGCGCTGAGCGTCGGCCAAAGATGTCTGCAACATATTGATTTCTTTCTTCAGCTGATTCACTTTATCTTTTTCCGCGTCTAAGTCCTGTTTGAGCTGGCTCTTTGCCTTGAGGGCAGCCTCAAGTTGAGCTTCTAAACTGGCGTTCTTAGTCCTCAGAGAGTCAACCAGTCTTTCGAGGTCGTCTCGGGTGTTTTCGCTCTTCTCCAAGGCGGCTCTCAAATCTGCAATCTTCTTCTCCAGTGGGGCGATGTTGTGTCTGAGTTCATCCCTCTCCTTCACAGCAATGTCGTACAGCGACTCGAGGTCATTCAGTTTGCCGTGGGTGCCACCCAGTCTGTCACGCAGACCGTCCAGCTCCGAGACCGATGTGTCGTAAGAGTTTTGTAACTGTACGTGCTTCACGGAAACCGTCTCCATGTTGCTTTCCAGTTCTTGAATCTTGGCGCGGTAGCGCGAGATTTCACTCTCCAGCTCTTTGACTCGTGTGCTAGATTTATTGTACTGTGCCTCGAGGTTAGCAAGTCGGCTGGCCACCACGCTGTATTCTCTTTGAAGGTCTTCGTTCTCCTGCCGCATGCTGTCCACCTGAGCCTCCAACTCTGCGACACGCTTGTCGGAGTTACGAAGATCTCGCTCCATGTTGGCGCGCTGCTTGGTCTCAATCTCGGCTTTCATCTGAGCTTGGGACAGGTCCTGTTTCAACTGCTCAACCCGGTCTTCGAGCTCGCCGTTCTTTTTCTCGTAGTTCCGGATGATCTTGTCCTTGCCAGCCATGTCCTCGCGGAGCCGATCTGCCACCTTCTTGTTGTCCAGAGCTTTCTTTTGGTAGTCAGCAATGGACTCCTTGCTCCTCTTCAGCTCACCGCGCAGCTTCTCTAACTGACGCTTAAGATCTTCACGCTGCTTTTGAGAGTTCTCAAGCTGAGCTTCGTACTTTCTCACTCGAAGATCGCAGTCCTTCTTTGTAGCGTTCAAATCCCGGACAGCCTTGTCGTAGTCGGCCTGGAGACGAGAAAGCTTGCCCTGCAAGTTGAGGATCTCTTCTTGAAGCCCCTCCCTTTCATCGTGGGCGCTTTTAAGACTCGCCTCGTAGTTGCTGATCTCTTCACGGGCGAATAGAAGCTCATCGTCTTCTGGAGCACTCTGCTCCACTGTCACCTAGCCACAACAACTGGCATGTTACTACCGTTATAAAGAAAAAATGACTGTACTTCACGTTGCTCTAGGCTCACGCATGATGATTATATAACAATAATTTCTTGATTTTCTGTCTATTTTATTAGTATTGACTAAGTTATGTAACCGTCTTGACTGCTGCCTGTCTTTTGACTTGTCTGTATGTTTTTGACAACTTTCTGCCTGTCTGTGCCTGTTTCTGTATATCACCGTCTTGCCATCTGTCATATCTTTTGTCCGTCTGTATTGTCTATCAGTTTGTCTATCCGGCGTCCATCTACCAATACTTCTGTCTGTCTATCTGTACGTCGCCCATCTGCCCGATCCTCCTTCTGTCTTTTTGTGCGACTGATCTTCGCGTCTACCCTTCCGTCCACTGTCGGTCGGTCGGTCGGTCTGTATTGTCTATCAGTTTGTCTATCCGGCGTCCATCTACCAATCCTTCTGTCTGTCTATCTGTACGTCACCTATCTGTCCGATCCTCCTTCCGTCTTTTTGTCTTTTTGCGCAACTGACCTTCGCGTCTACCCGTCGGTCTGCCTGTCTGTCTGTCGGTCTGTCTTTCTAATGAACTGTCTGTCTGTTTTCTGGTTGATTGTCTATCTGTTTTTATGCTTTTACTCTCTCACTGTATTTTCCTGGGTCTTCTTTGTTAAAACAGTCCAATATATTTCAGCGCCCTCTTAGTCTGAAGTTGATTATCACTAACCTATAAGGCTCAAAATATTTAATTTTTGATTCACATTACTTTCTCGAGTCACTATTCGGGCCGAGTTTTTGAGGAATATTTCGATATAAGTAGATAAGGTACGGATTACGTCTTATTAAAATTATAGGAGACTTGATTTAACATCTGGCCTAACCCTGGAATGAATTTAACTCCTTTTTGAACAACTGAGCACAGAAAAACTGTGCTTTAGTCCCACCTCGCTGTAACTAACGTCTTCTTGGAGGACAGTCTCCTGCTTCTCGCATCGTTGATAGATTTTCAGTTAATATCCATCTCTTAAATTTCCTTTTATTTCAATAGGCGAATCTTTGCCGACGCAACTGCTTACATTTTGCAGAATGAAAGACCATGTGATACTTAGTACTCACTGAAAGTTTGAGCACAATATGTCAAATACTTCTTGATTAAGAGTCTTTAGAAAGTTCAAAGTGAACAGAGAATGTATGGTTGTGTAGCAGAAGTTGCCACCCAGCCATACAAACATATAAATTTTGAAACACTCATTTCTCAGAAACTCTTCAACATATCACATTTAAATTTTCATTGAGAATGAAATCTGCACACCAAGCTCTTTCGATCTGAAAACTCTGTTTATTTGAAGCTGAAGTTGGATTTTGACATTTTATATTAATAAGTCAAAATGTAAACAATTCGATCCTCCTGATATTGATTGCTATCAACTGACACTACCAATCGATGAAGACCATACCTCGGAGCTGACGATCATTTCGTGGCGAATCGTCTCGATCTCACGTTGTAGTGCTTGCTTCTCAGATTTGAGAGTTGCGATGATGTTGTTCTTTGAAGACAATTCGCGCAGAAGGGTTTCGTTCTCTGTCTCCTTCTCCAAAAGCTTACGTTTCACAGACATCAGCTCATCTTGATACCTTTAAAAAACGCGAAAAATTTGAATATTTGATATGAAGGGTTCTTTCATAGCTCTGCACGCACTCAAAGTTCTCTTAATATGAAAACCAAGTTTGAGTTTCAACTCTCTCTTTGCCGGTGAGACATCGCTCGATGTACCAGGCATTGTATATGAGCTTGACTGAATGAAATGAAGGTATAGGCGGAAAAATAGCTGTTAAACGGAGAAAGAGAAAGAAACAACTATGAACATGGACACACAGACATGTAGACATGGACACACAGACATGTAGACAGATTAATAGATGGAGCTTGACAGACCTTGGCCGGATAGACTCAGCTACCCTATTAGATAAATAAACAAACAAACAAACAAACAAACAAACAAAAACAACACCAACAAACAGGAATATACTAAAACAGACTGACACTTGACAATTTCCACACACATCAGCAGTTCGAAGGCATTTAAATTAGCGTCTATATTTCCAGATTAATAAGAGTATTGTGTAACCAATTATCTTACCTCTTGGATTCACCTTTGGAATCTCGGAGGAGTTCTTCGAGCCTGATCTTCTGCCTCTTCAAGTTTTCAATCTCCTGCTGCAAGGTTCGAACCTACCGAAACAACAAATTGAAAACATTTTCAAGTAACTTTCAGTTCCAAATCGCTTGTTTTTTTATTGCAAAATTTCTACAACAGGCAACTCTTTCGGTAAGACCTCCTTGGAGCCTTGCCACCACAAGTTGCTTTTTATAACTGTACATTTCAAATAGTAGTTTTTAGTTAGATAGGTTTTTAGAATGCAACATGTAAACCAGCCTACTGTCTGTTTTTACCTTCTTTAAATCAGTCATTTATTATTACTATTATTATTATTAAAGTATCGCGTTTTTAAACTTTGTATTACTATTACTATTATTATTATTATTATTACTGTTACTGTTACTGTTATTATTATTATCAAAGTATCGCATTTTTAAACTTTGTACTGGAATATGGGCTTTCGCTGTAAGCTTTTGGTCAGCACTCTGACCCTGATCACACTGATTGTTGGGACATGCACAGTCCCGCTGCCTCACTCCAGCACCAGAGTGAGGCAACAATCAGTGTGATCAGGGTCAGAGTGTTGGCCAAAAGCTTACAGCGAAAGCCTATATTCCAGTACAAAGTTTAGAAACGCGATACTTCAATTGATTTCCTGGAATGATGAACATTCATAATATTATTATTATTATTATTGTTATTATTATTATTATTATTATCATCATTATTATCATTATTAATATTATTGTCACTATTATAAATCATGTATATTTTAACAGATAGACTTAACGATTGCTTTCATAAAATGAAGCATAAAAATAGCTATTCCGCTCGTATAAATCCTTGTGCATTATGTTCTGTTTATACGAAAACTGCGGCTGGCGAGACAGTTTTTCGTTGTTGTTGTTTTTTTTATATGGGAGTATTTTATTCCATCTGCCCAGCAAGCGTCCATACCGGAATGGCTCGCCCCTCATTGAAAAGTTGAAACTAAGATAGATGTGTTCCATTTTTAATTATGAACGCTAGTCAAGTGCGAAAAATATTCAAGAATTTACAATAGTCTTGCTCTGTCCCTGGACATTATGTCTGGATCACTTGCCGACTTCTCATAATACGCGCCTAAATATTTTGATATAAGAAATAGGTCAAGCTTCTGATTCGTCTTGAAGTTACAGAGTGCACGTACGCGCGTTAGAATTATTACAAAGAATTCCACTGAAATGCTCTGCACAGAAAACTGAAACTACTCTGACTAGTATGATAACTACTAACCGTAAAACATAACTGAAACATCGATTTTATTTTGCAGTAATTGAATATGTATTAACTTTATCGTATCTATATAAGGACAGTCAAGATAAAAAGGCGCTGGCTCTTCGTCTTTTGCCGAGTTTTTCTTCAGTGCGCATGCGCTTTTTTTTGTTGTTGCTCCCAAACTGCAGGCCAGATGAGACCGTGGGATTTGCGGGCGAGTTTGTTTAAGAGGTTCTTTTTCTGCTGATCAAACATTTTTAACAACTATCCCAAAATTCTAAGCGTAATGTCTCACAATTCCGTTCTTCAAATGTTTTTGGTATTTTAAGTATTTTGGTCAAATACAGCGCGTGTTAGACTTATAGACTTTTTAAATGATAGTCATTTCGTTAATAAGAAAGGCCGAATTTTTTTTTCTTCTGTCGTCCTGATCTTTGTTTTGTAATTTGTCAGTGGAATCAAAAAATTTCAAGACATTTAAAGCCTTCTTGCCGCACTTTGCTGGCCCTCTACCAATATGAGTGTATAAATGCTAATTCAGTTTCGTTTCCAGAATCTTTCCACGCGAGTGAACTACATTCATAATTTAGTCTTACTCCGGACAGAGTTCGTGGATATTAGTGGCAGTGGTTCGTTGTAATTGTTTCCTCATAGGCTTTACTTGCCCGTGGCTATTGTTTTTACACTTTAAAGAGAAAAATACTAAATTTAGGTGCTTAGAAACATCCGAAATTCAGGTTAAGTAATGTTTTTGTAATAATATTTAATATTTAATTGAATAATAACAAAAAAAATTCGACCAGCAAGCCAAGCCGTTCACACCCTCTTCAGTAAACACTTACGGTGTTGCTGTTCTGTCCAGACGTTTACCTATACTTGCTCACGAAAACAAGAATACAATATGTTTCTCAGTTTTTTAACGACAGCATTAAGGGCAGGCAAAGGCAGAGAATGTGTGTAACGTAGAGAAAGAAACTAAGAGAATTATTCTTTTGGAAAAAAGACGCTAGAAAATAGTTACTGTTTAGCCAAAAAGGATGAGAGCGGATCATGTTGAAAGTGCATATTCTTCGGTTAAACGTTTATCGCTTTTAAACTTAAAAATTTTATTTTGCAATAAAAAAGCATGCAATTAATTTCGGAATATGTTTATCAAACGAAAATTAGGCCTTCCGGCCGTTGAAAGCACTTTCTTTGTTTGCACTGATATTGGTTTTGTGGAACTTCGCCCACACACAAGTTGTCGCCGAAGTCATCAAGATCGTTGGCTCTTTTTTGAACAAACTTCAAACCATTGCTGGTAAGAGCAGTTTTTGTCTTTTGTATCGTTTGCTGTGTTAATCTAACCTCGTGCTGTGACTCTATTACCGATCTTGAAAGATTAGTATTACGTAGTTTTACAAGATTATCCAAGTGCTTGCTATAATTAGATGATCTATCTATAGTTCGATCATGTTTCGCAAGTTTTAAAAAAAACTTTTCTAGCGAACATCTTTTTAAAACTTTCCGTTTGAATTTTCGGAGACGCCCATTATATATTTATTCAATCGATGTCTCATTTTTAAAGCCGTGTTTTGTATTAGAGTAGGCTGAGGTGCATATACTTAACCCCGTTTTGGTAAGTGGTAAATTAATACTGGACCACTGACTGCAGTCCGTCACTTTGCAGTTTGACAGAGTCAACAAGCAGTTTTTTGCAGGAATTTGTTTTGTGATCGTAATTATTTCATATTATCATTGCAAATTGTTTGAAAATGTTTAAAAGAGCTTTATGTTTTTAAATTAGTCTTTCACACTTCGTTGATATGTCCTTAGGTAATTTGGTATTCATGGATTTGGAATTGGATTGTAGTCATTCGACCGTGAACGTTTATATATATGTTTATTAGTTTCTTGGCAAAGTCAACATTTAATGCTTCCAGACAGTTAGTTGTGTGCGATTAAAGTATCTATGCTGGCGCAGAATCTGGAAAATTTCTTGCAAGAAGTGAATTGGCGAAAAGGTAAGGTCGTTAGGTAGAAAAGACTTTATAAACGGTATACCAGTCTCTCAATTGTATCGTTATATAACCCGAAACAAAACAAAACAAAATATTTAATGCCCACAGGATTTGAAACTGAAAACAGCATCGCGTCGGCCCAGTCAGCTGTTCTTTTGCTCACACCTAAAATTTTCGTTATCCCAGTACCGATCACCAGGTGACAAATTTTAAAAGCTCTGAAAATGACCATCTGTTAGGCTAATTATGTCAAAAAACCATCCAGCATTCCGTAACACCAAACATTATAAACCATTAAACTCACCTCACGGCTGTGTTCTTTCTTCATCTCGTCCAGTTTGTACTTGTATTTTCTGTAAGCGGCTTCCATGTCGTTGAAAATTTCCTTGGCCTCAGTGATTTCTTGAAGCGTAATCTCATGGTCTCCATAGCCGTGGTTGGTGGTTGTTGTTGTAAAGCTTTTGAAGCTTGTTTTGTACGAGCTGGTACCACTCGACATTGTCTGTCGAGGAGGCGAAGCAACCTCGACCTTTGAAGTCTCATCCATGCTGCTGGACTATAAAAATTCCAGCTGGAAGCCTCGGAGTTTTCTCTCTTTCTCTCTCTTTTAACTACCCTGCAAATAGAACAACAAAAGAATTTTGTTTGTCTGAGCTGCTTAAGGCAAGTGTAGCAACACCCCTACTCGAGCGAGCTGCAGTTCGAATAGCCTTGACGACTAAAGTCGGCGTCCCTGCTCAGAGGGTTTTGTAGTACTTCCTAATGATTTGCATAGATTACCCATTATGTCAACACACACCCTTTTCTCATTAATCCGTCACAGTTCGTGGAGCAAGCCAATTTGACGAATCGAGATACGCATCGCACAAACACAGCCTTGAACTTATTCTTAGTATTGAGCACACTGCTATTATAAAGAGGGATTTGTTTCAAAGAGAACCCTTTATGATCCGATTTCGTTGGTTGTATTGAGCTAAGCCAGAACTATTTTCAAGCAAGAGTCTGTTTTGGTAAGTGTAAACTGACAAGAAAACTATTTGCTTTTATTATATTTTTAAATTTGCCTGCATGTGGGGGTGTCGGTCGTGACAGTGGCTCATCTTTTTGTGACAATTTCCTGCAACCTTAGTCACGATAACTATATATCTTTCATTCGCCAAATTTTGGTCAACTATATCCGTTTCCCTGACCCTAAAAAATATTTTTAGCTGCAGCCAGTAACGCTGTCAAATAAAATTTTAGGAAAAAAAAACTTAAAAAAAAAAGAATTAACGCCGTTAGCATTTTCAGTGATCCATATTTATATAAATTTACTGTACTCAACTCCTGTTTGTGTTTTGTTCACAAGTTTTTATATCAGGGGTTGTTTATTATTGATAAGCCAAGGAACTTTCAAAATTTTATTAACAGCTAAACCAGAGCATTGTGTCACTTGCTGCCCTTTGACTGTCCAGGGAATATTTTTCTGTTATGCAAATTAAATGCTAACTCATAAAGAAAGTTTGATCGTGGGAAAAATATAAAGATGTTGTTTTTTCTCTGTGTG
>JANRMR010182789.1:0-11459 GCA_025434825.1 Bergia sp. 'catenularis'
TTTTTTCGTCTCCATTTTGACTTATAAAAAATTATTCGAAAAATTATTGGGTCGGCTAAAGCCTCGTCAACCTGTGAATCCGGGCTTACCAGAAAAAACTGGCTGGCTACGCGCCTGAATACAGTCCATTTTTGCCATAAAATCTGCAGTATATGCAACCAAATTATAGCAATATTTGAAGCAAACAGGGGGCAGGGGTTGATCCATAAATACAATCCACCATTTAAACAGGTCAGGTCAAGAAATATGTGTCTTTCCCTTACATGTACATACAGGGTTTTTAACCCTTTACATTACATTTGTTTATCATTTTATTGATTATAACATGACACTGAAAAGCCCCTTGCAGGAAGTTGTCATTAGAAAGCTAGTATTTCTTTATTGTATTTCTTCTTTATGCAGTGTGCAAACTTTGGAGTGTGATGATTTGATACTCTGATCAAATAGTTTAATTATTTATCAAGTATTGCAGCTTATATTTCATTTCCTCATGGTTTTCCTTCATTGCTGGTCATTGAGCAATAATTTCTTGCAGTATATTTTCCTTATCATTGTGTAAATAACTAAAGGTCACAGTAGCACTGTAGAGTTACAATCATATTTTTGTTGTTCTTGACACTTTTTCTACTCTAAAAGTAAAGACAGACAGCATGAAAAGTAATTTTCGACATAGTAAAAAAATATGAAGTACTGTATTTCTTTCTAGGGCTGGGACGAAGGCTATAAAAAACCTTTGAAGATTTGTTGGGGTTTCTGAACAAACCTTTGAACCTTCATAGTTGAATTCATAGTGAAAAAAAACTCTGCAAACATGAAACTGATTTTAAAAAGTCAAAACCAAAAAAAAGAACGTCCAATACAGAGCCACACCAAGTCATCCCACCTTCAGTTAGTCCTGTGAAATAAACACGAGAACTTTTTCCAGCTTTTTCCTTTGATAACTTAAAACAGCCAGGTTTAAAGTCAAGTTTCTCAGAAACTAGGGTATTTTTGTCAAAATACACTGTGTGCTGTTGTTTTGTATAAATTTAAAACTACTGACCAAAAAAACGAAGGTTTGAAGGTTAACAAAAAGCTTCAAAGGCAACTTGAATGAACAAAGGTTCATCCTAGCCCTACTTCTTTCACAAGTGAAAGCTTTACCATATAATTTGTTCATCTAGACAATTTTACTTTTATTAGAGCAGTGTCTTTGAAGGAAAAGCTCTGAAAATCCTTAAATTCAGTGCCAAAAAGGCTATGAAACTTTAATTTCTTGAAATTGCTTTGTACATGTACATGTACAGTAACTGTTGGCTGTCAACATGTACAAACCTATTTGGATTGATTATTAGTACATGTATTGGTCTAAAATTTGGTTTTGCTTTAACACTTTCTAGTGCAGTAGAAGAAGTAATGTAATTTTAAAGTGTTATCTCATTTTAGGAACAAAAACCAGCTGCAACTCAACTGGCAACTGAGCTCATTAAGAAGACTTCTGTAAGCATTCAGCCTGCTGTCCAGTCAGTGAGTGAATAGAAGTATTTTCTTGTCCCAGAATTTGAGAAATTGTTACTATCATAATTATTGCAAGCAAGCACTTTTCATCTACATTGTAGCTGTACTAAATTATGTGTGCTTCAGTGCCATACTGTACATGTGACTTTCATCCTTGATCACTTCCTAAAATTTAATAGAAAATCGATATTTCACTTTGATATGGGGGTACCTAAAATCGGCAGGCTGCTGAATGATAGTACATGTAGATCAATCTGCATGAGTTTAGAATATTAATTGGTTTTGTGTATGAAGTACATGTTCCTGTGGTCACTTTGGTGGCAACACCTACAGGTGGTTAAGGACATATAGTACAAACTGTAAATTGTACACTATATTGAACATTGTCTGAAAATGTTTGTTAGTCAGGAATTAAAATTGTTTTATCACAGAATGTCATCACTGATCTTGAGGACATATTAATCCAGACTGGGACTCAATTTTATGGAACCTTACGATTTGGTACTGTAACTTGTCAGAAAAGTTCCAGAGCCCTCTTGTCCAACCTAATCCTATTTCATGCCCTCCATGTACTGTGAGCCAGGGTACATTGTATGCTGTAGAGTTGGATTTTGTGAAGCAAAGCAATGCCACGCAAGTCTACCTTGGTTGTTAAAAAATACATGTACTGTACTCTCTGGCAACATTCATGAACTTGTGCAGCAGTGACCTCTCTGTACACTGAATCTCATTTATCTTTAATATTAATGTATAATTATATGTAAATCTCTACAATCCCAATCAAAAGTCTTTGGACACCCCCATAGAAAATCGACCTCACACCCCCAACCAATGTTGCGTTCTTTTCATTCATTCGTGTAATTTTATACATTTGTATTCTTTATGATTCTCATTACGCAACAAGGAAAGCCTCACCTTTTACATGTAAAGGACTAGTTAAGCATTTGACACATTTAAGATACATATTTTAAGTTTCCAAACATGATTTAGATTTATTTAATTTTAAAAAAACAATGATGGGCTGGTGAAATTTTTGTTGGGTTGGTGGATTCGTTTTGTTACTGGCCCAGCTGGCCGGTGTTGAACAAAGTTAGTGTCCACCCCTTTTTACACCTGTAAAACAACACTGGTTGACTGGTTGGGGAAGGGGGGAGAAAGGTAACCCCTGTCCAACCTTTTTTGTCAGAGACTGTAGATTTTATTGACTACTGTAGTTCAGTCACCTTACCATCCTCTGGGTGTGTGTACACTGGCATGGGTTAGTATACATCTACATGTAGATATGGTCTCAGATACTTCATCGTTGCTCATTTTTGATACTGCATTGGACGTAACTATTATGGTTTTCTTTTTAGTTTTTCAACAGTGCCTTAACATCTGACAGTGAAATATCCAAGGACATCTGTGACCTCATTTTAGAACTGAACCGAATTTCTTCTGCAGTTCTCCTGGCAGTTTTACCACAGTTGGAATATAAGTTAAAGGTAAGGCTTTGTACTTCTTGCAGAAATTCATGAAAGCTGCAGGAACTGTACAGTGTTTGATCTTTTTCTGTCTGGAGAATAAATTAACAAGGTACTTTCCTGTGAAAGGAAGTAGACCAACAGCTATTTTAAGTAATTATATTTTACTCTTCAAAAACTATAGTAAAGAATGACTTTATTGTCTTGGAAATGCTGCAGATCCTTTCTGGAAAAAGACAGTATTAACTGTATGTTTGATTGATCACATTCCACAATAGGAATATGTGGGATAAAAACTTTGATAAAATATCATGTGGTGCTTACATTTGAGAAGCAGGTGTAGCTCATTTGATTAGTGTGTGGCCTTCAGAGCTAGAGGTCCCCAGTTTCCAATGTCTGCTTTGACTTTCCTCTGATCTGTGTAGCTTTAGTGTTAAATACCCGTAAAATGGAGCACTGACAGAGGGAGGGGGGTAAAGTGCGCACAGAGGGCCACCCTTGTTAAAGAAAGTCCCTTTACCTTTTACATTAAAGCACTTTAGAACTACAATGTCTAGGAGCTTTTCACTGTTGTATAATTGGTGCAATTGGCTGTCATTTACTATGATCCCTCCCTTCAACTGAGCATTATGCTTCTTTCAAAATACACGAAACAAGCTGTATGCTTTAATTTTTAAATTGTAGTCTTGAATTCATTTTGTTGTTTACTAAGCTTTATGAGCATCTTAGAAATCTTCCTGAAGTACATGTAAAAAATATTTGTAAAAGGCTTAAAGTTTAAAAGGTTTTAAAAACTGAATGTTGTCAACTGAAAGTCATCAAGATAAATAATCCAGATGATGACTTTTAGTTAAAATTGCTCAGTTTTGAAAACCTTTTAAACTGTTAGCCTTTCATAAATATTTTTAGCAATCTTAGCAAACATTGTTTATCTTCCGGAATGTAATTCCTATTCCTAGAATACCAGAGTTTGTCATACCACTGACTTGTGGTACCAGTGGTGAATTTACATGTCTAGATTATATATTGTGAGAATCTCCACATTTTGTAGTAAAATAATAATCCTATCATTTCTTGTTGTCAGAGTACTGACATGAATGAAAGGCTCCAGGTCACAAGGATGCTAGCAACTATGTTCTCAGAAGAAAATTCAGAACTTGCTGAGCAAAATAAACCACTCTGGAGATGCTATCTCGGAAGGTGAGAAATTACTGGATTGCTGCTAACATCATTTTACTTAATTATGTCACCTTTTATCGTGCATCTGTACAGTATGTGCAATGTACATACTGTGATATTAATGTGCACAAGGTTGTGAGAAAAAAGTAGCCAAACTTCTCTAACATGTAAGACTTCTTTTAAGCCCAAGAAAAAACTGAAGTAGATACATGTACATAGTAAAGATGATCTAATTGCAAAAAAAGAAGTTATTAAAAAAGAAAATGTAATTTTATCTCAATCAGTTTAATACTGTCAATGAGTTTAATACTGTAAATAAAAATATTAAGCCACTTTCGCAATCATTTGCAGAACAAGACAGGGATTTGAGGGTTGCATATAGTACATGTACAAGAAAGTGGACAGGGTTATGAAGACACTTTAATACCATTAATGCATAACATTTATTTTTTAAAATTTGTAGGTATATAGATATAGCTGTTGAGGTAAGACTTGAGTGTGTCAAGCAAGCTAAAGATTTTCTCTGCTCTAACAGTGAACTAGCTGAACATATCCAAGGTTAGTGTTGTTTTGCAGGTTTTTATTTATTTTTTAGTAAAACAAATTTACATGAAGAATTAGTTACTTTGTATGTATTAATTGGAGAAGATGATTGACATGTATACAGTCTCATATATAAAGATAAGACTTTCTGAGAAATATTTTTTCGCAAGAATTGATTTAGAACTGGTAATTTCCAGGCAAGTTTTAAAAGAAGGGAAGTCAAAGATGCAGTTCATTTTTATAAATTGTTTTTGATTAACTGGTAAATGTAAATTTTGTTATATTGTTCCTGTACTTTCAGGAAACAAGAACTTATATTATGGTTCTTAAAAGACCTTGGAAATGCTTGATTTCAGTGCCTTGAAAATACATAATTCTATTTATTTTGCATTTGTTAAATAACAGCTTGTATGGTACAGTATTTTAAAATGGTGAGATTTCTAGGGTAATACTGATTTAAGAATGTGCTATATGAAATAGTCCAAGTATCAAGCAGGTTTTTAGGTAGATAAATACACATACTGTAACTTCATCACATGTATTACTTACTATATGTATAAATTGCAAGGGGTGATTAAAAAAATTATTCACAATTAAGTGGTAGCAAGTGAATATTAGGAAGTCCTTAAAAATGTTCAGAAAAGTTATAAGAAACCTTTTAAAATTTTTGGATTGATTGGTTAATTTGAGTGGTTTTAAAATAAAGATGCAGCAACAAATTAAGTTGTAACAAAAGTCTAAATTCAACTGAACAGTCTTTGAAAATAAGTAAAGAGGTCTGTCAAAGCCTACATGTAGGAGTTTTACAGAGAACCCCATTTTAAATGACATCCTTTTAAAAACCCAGATAAACTGCATGAACGTCAGAGAGATCCTGATGACAGAGTACGGCATGCAGTGGTTTCTGTCATTTGTAGTGCTGCCCTCAAGAACATTGATTTTGTCTCAGATCAAGTACGTTTATAACTAGCTAAGTTGGTTGAGCAATCTGGGTGACTGATTCAATTTTTATACACTTTCATAAAAAATGTTGCTGTCGTGAAATCATTGATTAAAAATAGTTACTACTAAAAGAAGATCATCCCTAAATCACTTGCAACAGCTTCAAAATGTAAAAGGATGACACAAAGAAGCAAGTGAGGATCAGTTACAAGTACAGTGTAATAAAATTGTGCCTTTTCCCCCAAATTTCATTGACTTCTTGGCAATAATATTTTTTCACCATACAAAGTCTTCACCCAAATTGTTCTGCCAGCTTGAATAATAACTCGGAGATTGGACTGCCACTGTTGGAAGTGTCAGTTTCTATATCTTCTTTAAAACTGGAGCCAAATTGTGGCAAGTTGGAAACATACATGTAAAGTTCTAAAAGTTCAATCGTTTGCTACATTTACTATCTGTTGACAGGGCTCCCACGGGTCATTAAAAAGTCTTAAAAGTCTTTAATTTGCTAGAATTTCTGCTTGAGGTCTTAAAAGGCAAAAAATTTCAAATAAAATTGAACTCTTCCTTTAATCAAATCTTGAAGCTTACTCAACAGCAGTGTATTTTCCCAAAAGTGTGATCTTGTTTACCATGGAACACTTAAGTGTTAAAACTTTGTTTATCATATCATAAAAATTCCGTTTTCTGATTTTGTGTTTCGAGTCTTTCATGAAAAATAGGTCTTAAATTTTCTGATTTTTGGCATTAAAAAGTCTTAAAAAGGTCTTAAATTAGTTGAGTCCTGAGCTGCAGAAACCCTGTGTTGGTAATAAACTGAAACTTTTGGCTTGCTCTTAAATCACTGTTTGGACCTATTATTTATATATATGGAAAGAACATTATGTTACAGAGCTCTACTTTTTCTTTCATGGGTTCTTATGCTTGCTACTTGACTGTTACAAATAAATACTTCCAACCTGTTTTGTGCAAACCTGACTGGTAATGGTACAGCTGTATAAGAATCTTAAATGGAATATTTGCATTATTTGCTTCTAAATTTTTACAGTGAAAAATAAATTATTGTGTTCTGCAAGTAATTACTGTGATACTGTTACTCTTTCCAGCTGCTTGATGATATTCAGGAAAGGATGAGAGATAAGAAGGTAGAGAGAGACTTATTGTATTTGTTTTGATAGTTTACATGTAGGCCTTGTCTGTTATTTTATTCTCCTTGGGATCTTTCCATTTTTATGTGTTTAGTTGACAATAGCCATTGATTCAAGTATTTTTTAAACACTTCTGTACAGAAATCTGAGAGAATATAAGTAATTGCAGTAAATGGTAAGTTGAAAAATGAAGGTTCTAGCAAATCGATAACTGGAAAACACATGACATTTTCCAAATTTGCTGTTTTAGGAATTTGAAAAATATATCTTAAAATATCTCCTTGATTTAGTGATAATATATGTATGTTCTTACTTTTTGAGTTGTGGGGTGAAAATCCCCGATCTTGCCCTAAGCCAAGTAGGATTGTTCTCATGGTAAGAAGTCTTTTTAAGAGCCATACCTTAGTTTTATCTGTTAAGGAAATATACTTAAACAGATAAAATTTGTATAAATTGAATCAGAGAATTAAAAAAAATCAATATTTGACATTTCCCCAACATCACCTGGTAAGTACCATTGCAGCTGCCACTGCAAATGCTAAACATAAATTTAACATAAATTATGTAACATCACTCCAAGAGAGGAAATAATTACATTATTAACAGCAGTGCTATTTTCAACTGCAGTGGCTTGTAAGAAAAGAAGCCATGATGGGATTAGGAAACCTATACAAAAAGGTCACCACAGGGTGAGTAGGAAATGTACTGTGTGTGTTTGAGTCATATAAAATTGACTCTGGTACAAAAATGTTTTGATTACACACACACTGAACTAGTTTCCATGGCATGATGCAACTTTTAAACATCATCACAACCACAAAAGTCATTGTTATCTTATTTTTATCATTATGGTCATTTTCATTATCATCACACCATTCACACTATTGTCACTATCATCAATAAAGTTAACATAATTTTTATCATCATCACTATTGTCATTATTGTCATAGTCATCAGTGTCATCATTGTTACTATCATTGTCTTATCATCATCATCACCATTAATATACATTTATCATCTTCATCACCATCATCATGATCTCTCCAATCTTCCAGTTCTGATTTGGTTTGCTGATGAAGGCTATGTGATATTACATAAAAAATCTAAATAACCAATAGTTTGCATAAAAAAGTCTTTTTCAAACATAGAACTGTATGGAAGAAACAAAGTATCACAGACAATACCAGCTTCATTTGACTGAAGATCATTTTCTTAATGACAGTCACCCAGGAAACAAACCTTCGCATACATATACCACGGTTCTGCATTTAATTCTGATAAAGTTTTGTCATATACATGTATATAGTTTCAAAGATTTTCCAAAGCATTTTCTTCAAAATAATAAAGGTTTGTATGGTATGTTGTGTTTGAAAAGGCCTTTTTTGTAACAATTTAGTTAGAATCGTATTTTTTTAAACCACTGCCAACCTAAAGGTATTTAACATGTAGCTGTACCACTAGTTTAAATGATGAAATAAGGTTTTAAAGTACTTTCATTTTAATCTGTATAGGCGTGATAAAAGAGGCCGTGATTGCATTAGGAAACTAAGATTTAACACTACAATGTAATAAACTCGATTTTTATAGATTATATCAATGTTTTTTTCTCCACATTAGTACAACTGCCAACCCAACTGCAGCCAAGAGGTTGTGCTGGGTTCCTAGCAGGGTACTGCACTGTTACTACCAGAACACAATTGACGACAGGTAATTGTTGACCACGGTGCTCAGTGTACTGGTGTGGAGGAAGTAGGTACAATAACTTTCAAAGGAAAAGGAAGAATTGCAATACACAAACGTCGCTGATAATAATTGCAATGTTGAGAGAATCAGTATTTTTCCCACAGAATTTAACTTTTCATTCGATGATTTAATGATCAGGTTTCTTTTACTGTTTGATGTATTTTAAAAACCAATTTACAGGAACCTCAAATATGGCATAGTTTACAGAACTTCGGTTCTAATCTGACATAGAAGCGTTTGAAAATATTGCTGCTGGGGCAGTCAGTGAACGTTAGTAAAATTTTAAAACTGTTAAAACTGATTGATATTAAAAACATTGTGAAAGTTTTAAAGTTTTTAGAAATTTTCAAATTTTCAAACCGTAACTCTGCTTCTTCATTGGCGGATAATGAAGTAAATCTCAAAATCTTAGTTTTTACATTTGTTGCTGCTTCCTAGAAATCGAAAGGGAGAAATGTATGCCTGTGGAAATGTTTCAACGATTTAATACAAAAGTAGTTATTGTAAGATACTGAATTGAAAACTTTTTAAAAGTTGTAAAAGATTGGAAACTTTTAATAAATTAGGTCGTAACTGTAAATGTAGTTATCAAATGTTAAATAGTTAAGGAACTGTCCCCAGGTTGTGTGTAGAAAGGATTGTAAATGGATGTCTGGTTCCCGTGACGTTGGGCACTAATGAGAGAATGAAACGATTGTTGGTTATGTACTCAAAGCTGGATGACCATGCAGTCAAGTAAGTTTGTGCATAATACGAAATGATTATCCATTTTATTTAGCCTACCTGGGTTAATTTTTAAAAAAACGTGATTTCAGAGAGTCTGCATGCTTGTGAATGTTGGATAACCGTAAAGTCTGGTGAATGTGTAAGTAGGAGAAGGTTGAAACAACAGTATTTAGGTAAAATGATATATTTGGTAAAAGAAAAAGATTTAGAGGAGCTAGTGAACTTTGGGTTTCATGATATGGATATAAGTGCTTGCTAGCTGGGCTAATCCTTGGCAGTGGTTACAGTAACTTAACAGTAACTCAAGCTGGTAGACTAAACAGTTAACAACAGGTGCACATACACACACACAAGTAATACTGTAATTAACTGAATCATTAGATTTGAAAACTCAACAAAAACAACCATAGAACGTACAAAGAGAGAAAACACACGGAAGAAAGCTCTGGCATAATGGCTAAAATGGTAACTTTGATAGGAGATGGTTTGGATTAGCTTGCATCCAAACACCTTGCTATACTGTGATAACTCGTGTGATAACTAGAAATAAGATTACAGATGAGAAACAGTTTGCATTGGGCCATCGATAGAAGAAAACACGTTCATGAGCACAAATGCTTGAAAAAAATGCACATTGCTGGAGTACGCAAGATGTATGTAAGAAAACAGAAGAAATGCTAGAAATCGCATTTACGGTGAACGCAAACTCTTATTTTGCATTATCTTAAATTTTGTTTTGAAGTTGGACACGTCTGCTTTTTGATTGTGAGTATTTACTAAGTATTTGGGAACTTCTTAAGCATTCCTAAGTAACATACATTGTACCCCTAGAAGAGAGTCGTTTTAACAATTTATAAGGCGACATTTCTAGTGCTATAGATGCTCCGTTCACTAATATTTTGATTCTGATCTTTCTGTGATAGTGCTCTCCACGGTATTTTGAAGTGCCAGTCAACGTAAGTAATGATTTTTTACAGTTCATCCTTTACAGTCAATGGAAGTGGCGTGAGAACCGTACTCAGAAGAACTTTGTTGTAGTTTTCAACATTGTGGCGAAGTTTTGGACAAAAATTCAAGAGTCATTGGAGCATAAGACAGCGGCAAGTCGACGGTTGTCTCTTATTCAAGAATCACTTATTTCCTTCCACACGTTCAGATTAAAAATCCATCAAAAACAAAGTAGTTGTAACACGATATTCTTTCCAAATTATTGAAATAACGAGTCCAACGGGTGATTTAAGTGCGAGTTAGGTCCTTTTCATTTTCACCGAGAGGTGGTAGCAGCAGATTGTTGAAGTTTGAAATCAACAACGAAATTCATCTGATTACGGTTTTCAGGTCACTTCCGTTGACTGTCATTGCTTTAATTAGGATGTACCATATAGCTAATGGTTGAACTTTATGTTCTAGAGTTAGAGCAGACCTTAAAGCAATAGTAAATCACCGGTGCAATGAAGAAATTTCAGAACAAGTACGTATGAATATTCCTTGTCGTAATTTGCTGTTGGTGTGCATTTCCTGCTGTGTTTTTTTTTATCAAAGTACAGTAGCACCAAGAGTTGGTCATGGTGAAACCGTTTATTCTTGCTATTTTCCTAATGGCTGCCAATATCATTTTTCTTTACATACTCAGTTGTATTGGCTAAAGTTCTCATTGCTTCTTCTAAAAATTCATTTTAGTAAGTAAGCGTTCAGGTTGTCAGCTCCTTACCGCAATGCAATATCAAGTGTTCTATTGGAAGTTTTGTAACAACCGAAATGTTAAAACATTTGATAAACATACCACTAAAACAATCAAAATACTCGCTAAAATACGTAGCCAACTGACAAATTGTAAATTTGGTTCACTTCTTAGTGTCTTCACCTAACATCTCCTTTTTGCAGGATGACGAGAGTCAGAGAAAGCTCATCTCTTTGATCATTCCACTGGCAAGTACGTTTCATTGTTTGCTTTTATGTGTTTAACGATTACTTGTCTTGTACAGTGGAAAGGACTGTTGAAGAATTAAAGATTCTACGGCGAGCAAGTGAATGAATTGTGTTGTTTTTTCTTTCCACCAAAAGTTAAATAGTCTGCAGAAGCTACACACTGAATAGCGTTCGACAAAAAGGTTGTTGATCGTTTGTTTGTGCGAAAAGCAATACAGGAAAAATCTTTATCGCTTATACTCAATGTATGAAGCAATGGTGCGTTGGTGGGGGGGGGGGGTGCAAAGGG
>JANRMR010182800.1:0-11458 GCA_025434825.1 Bergia sp. 'catenularis'
GTGGAGTTTTCATCCTTGGCAGTAACATTGTTAGCTGTGGATGAAACAGCTCTCCATAGCCCATATGTCATCCCTACTGTGTGCTGCCACAACCGCAGTGTACCATCCTCTGAGCCTGATGCATACAACTCGCCATCCGGGGAATACCGCACGCAGTGGACTGGACCAAAATGGCCTTTATATGACTCTGTTTGGGAAAGAAGCAAGAGCAGGAGCTTAGAGGACAAATTTTTTATGATTGCTAGCACCATACATCCTAGAGCCATGGGATCATTGACGTCAATTTCACATGGGTGGACTTATAGTAAGCAGTAAATTTTTCTTGCCAAACTCGGCATGTACTTTGTTATTAGTGCCAAGACAAAATCATGCATCACAGAAATAAGAAAACAGTTCTAAACATGCATTAAGAAATTAATAAGAACTTAGCTAGCCTTGGCCTAAAAATAAACATTATTTTCTTATCAAAAGAGGGTACATGTAGCTCTCAAAATATCCATAATTTATACCATAACAACTAGCTAGTCAAAACAAAAGATGTGACAAGTCTGGATGGAAAAACAAGACAAAAGTGATTCTTTATTCAATGAAAGACAGTCATTTGATATATAGATGTACAAAATTTTTAAAAAAATTGAAATTATACATTAAGTTTCAAAAAACACAATTTAGAAAACTGAGCTTGTGGTGTACACTGGAGCCGTGATTGTGTCTTATTTAAGTGTACTGACAAAAACAAAACTTACAACTTTGATTCATTTTAGAGGTTGAGTTGACTCACTTAAGCCATATACTATTTACAGTACCTAGTACACTTCCTGTGGTATAGTCAAACTTGTATAACTTGAAGTCATCACCACCAGCCACAAAACAGTTCCTTGTGGTGTGAAGGGATGCGGAGTACACAGGGGTGGGTGCCTCGAAACTCTTCAGTAACTCCAAACTGCAATACAACAACACCAGGTACAGCTATTGTTCATCAATTTTAATTCTTGACAAGAATAAATAAAGCATCACCTATCCCCACACAATGTTGTTTGATGAGCGCAGCAGTCATACATACATGTAAGTTTTGCATTGGACTTTTAGGAATTGATGAATTCGAGGGCTTTCAAGGGGTTTTCCTCCAAAGTGAAATGACACTAGAGAAGAAATGGGCCCACAGGGAGAAAGAGAAAATCTCTGACTCCAGTGCTCATTCCCACTCATTACCAATGATGATCTTACAGCTCCCATCTGGCCTTGTACATTGTAGCTCAGCTAGTAGAGGTTTGAATCTCACTAGGGACAGAGGTTTTAATTTTTCTCTTTTAAATCTTTCTTTTGTCAACTTCTGTGCTAAACCAGAATGTGTGATGGCATTTTCATTATTATTATTAACAATAATAATAATAATTAATGTCAGTATTTTATTAGTACCGCACCTGTGAACATCCAAGAAGGAAATTGTATTTCCATAGGTAACAACCAGAGTGCTGCCATCTCTTGTCATCTCCATACTTGTGACTCCACTTGAAAGCTCCACCTTTTTCTCCACATCTAAACTTCGCACATCCCAAAACCTGACACAAATACATGGAAAGTTAGCAACCAACAAATTGACCACTTACTGCAGTACTATAAATAAAGTTTAAAAATTCTTTTAGAAATTGGCAATTGGCAAAACATAATGGCAACCCAACATCCTGCTATATTCCAAACACCAAAGCTTTGAAATGTTGTAAAAACTCTTAACTTATGATTTTTGACAAATACATGTAAAATATACAATGCACATCCTGGTCTGCTTTCAAGACAAACAAAATGAACAGTTGACAAATGCAATACAATCATACATGTGTTTTTGATGAAAAGTTCATAATTAGAATGCTATTAGTTTCTCCAAACCCATATTTAGCAAAGCAAGGGATAACACACTAAATAGATCTAATAACTCATGCAGTCTTTGAAAACAAAACTAGTCATGGGATGTTACAGGCTTCTAAAAACCTGGGTTTTCATGGCTAACTGACATGAAACCCAAAAAGTTTTCCATGAAATCTGATATCATAACAGCATGAAAAGGCTATTATTTCTACATGTACTGTATGAATTACAAAGTATTTTGTGTCTGACTTGTAGATCACTTTTAAAATAATAATTAAACCTTGAAAAAGTTAAACAATTAAAACTCTTTGACTAAATATAAATATCAAGGGGACAAAATGACTGCATGAAAGCTCCTGTGGTTCAAGTGTGGATCCAAATGTCAGGTACTGATCACCATTAAACACACATAGAGCAATATCAGTATAACCAGTAAAAAATAATATAATTGAGATGATAATCAGCAGTACCACACCATATAGCTTGGTCATCTCCACCAGTGAACACAGACTGCATGTCCTTGTTCCACAGAGCCTTTCTGATGTTTCCTTTGTGTCCACGGAGAACCTGTGGCTCTACAACAACAGGTAAAATTTAGAACAAAACATTGCAGTTACATAAATTAAAATAATTTTCTTTCTCAGAATGTTTTGGATCCTAAAGTACAAATAGGATTTATACACTCAGATAAGCTGAATATAAATTCCCAGCTTTTCCTTTTTTTGTTGGACTTTTAAGTTTAAAAACACATAAGAAAAGCTGTGAACTACCATACAGAATAAATCAGAAAATACCCTAAAAAATTGATGGATCACAAAACTGTTTTCCATGATTTCCCAATATCTTTGCTTGGGTCACACATTTGTCTGGTTTGCTATGAATTTCCACAACCAATTTAAATTTCACAGGTTTTCCAGGCCTGGATTTGAAACATTGAAATTCCATGACTTAACAGGTTTTCTGTGAGACCCATACCCTATTATGCTTAAATTTAGTTTTTAACAAACCCACTCCAAAACAAATATGTGAAATTCAAGAATTTTGGTCAAAACCTGAGCAATTTATGTGACTTTTGTGTAAGTTGAGGTTGAGTTTTTGACTTACATTTTGGGTCTCAAAAACTCAACTTATACTCTGAAAAATAATAATTTATGGTAAGATGTCAAACTATGTAAAAACAACTTTACAGCTTTTGCATGACTATTACACAATTTGAAATGACAAAGGGCAATTGAAACAACTAAGAAATAATCTACTGGTACTTGACTAATGCCTACTTACCACTTTCAGGGGCCTTGAGGTCGAATATTCTGACAAGCTTCTCGTTGCTACCAGTAAGAAGTTTATCACCAGTCTGGGAAGATTAGTAGTAATGGATCAGAGATGGTACTGACTGTAAAGCTATATAATTATTCATTATTTACCACATAATTGGCTCATTGAGAAACATGTACATGCACATATGTAGTTAACTTCCAATAACTTGACCCTTTGGGGGAGACATGAAAAGCTTTGATTTTAGTACAGTTGGTACAGTCTCCAGTTGCAAACAAAAGGTCACAGGTTCAATTCCTGGTCTTGCCTTGGGTTGAATTATTTTTTGACATTCTTTTGTCACATGTGGACAGGGTCATTAAGCCATTGGTTTAGTCTCCTGAAATACTATTATAGGAGACTTAAAAGAATACAAGGGTTGCATTCTTGAAAAGAGTAACCTGCAGTGGGTAATACTAGTGTTGTGTTAAGGGCCACAGAACACTATGATTCCTTTGTTTAAAATGTATTGCCCTCAATAAAATAATAATTAATCAAATATTTTAATATCTTAATACTAAGTGTCTTTACCAGGAATTCAAGTCATCAGGAGTGAATTTGCAAAAAATGATTTGAAAGGAAAACAAATTAATTTTGGTTTGAGTTAGCAGGAGGTTTGAAATATTATTGAGGGTTTGTGTTATCATGAGTCAAGATCTTTGCTAGCATGGCAACAATTATTATAAATTCCACCCCTCCAAAAAACTCCAACCCTTAACATTACAAAATATAGGAAATGTATAAATTAAATTAATTTAAATTTGTCTTAGTTCAATTGGAATACAATTATTTTTAGTCCACCAGTTATATTATACTTAAGATGGTTTAGACTGAATGCCATGATTTAAAAATAACTATTTCATGAACCAAATTCATTTGGTATAATTCTGTCTGACCATACTGTAAACTTACAGAAGAAAAGTCTACTGTCCTAACAATGTGTTTGTGTGGAAGACTCGTCAATTCCTCCCCAGTGACTGCATCCCAGACTTTTCTGTAAGTCCACAAACAGGGGTAAAATAATCATAAATTGATTAGAAGCAACCAGATGAGTATCTTTAATTCACACACAAGTTTTGTCTTATCAAGGATCTACCATGTATTTATTAGGGTTGATAGTTTTAAAAAATGAGACAAACAGCATGACAGCAGCAGAGTTGTTTAGTACAAGCCCCATTATTTACTGCCTAGCTACCCACAATCCCTTAGCAATTAAGCTAAACTACCATAATTTTGCATGACTAAGTCAACCATTAAACAATCAAAAATCAACCCTGACTTTTCACACAAGAAAAAACAAACTATATAATACGGCACCTAAACAAATATAACAGGAAACTTTACAAACAATTAAACACACCTGTACAGTATTTGCAAATAGAAATGAAATCTGGTACTATTAACATTTGATTTCAGTAAACTCACTGTTAATGACAAATGTGTCACCATGGAATGGCAATTGTTCAACAAATGCCGTGCTTTATTGGCAAATTTGCCTTAATTCTGTAGCAATGACCATGTCAAAAATGGGGGGACAACTTATGCATGTATGCAAATTTGAAAAATTACCATTTTTTGGATTCAAAAAGGGGGCTGACTTATACACCTTTATATTGACTTACACATGCCAAGTTACGGTACACAGTTAAAAACAACTGGTTGTGGCATCAGCTATAAATGCTTCTGATCACCAGATTATATAAAGATTAATAGTACAAGCCCTTTGTTATTCACTCCTCCTCTAAATCCACCCCTGCTAACTGTACTTACGCTGAAAAATCTGCAGCCCCTGTTGCAGCCTGGGTTGCCCCACTATTTAGGGTTGCACTCCAAACTGCACCCTTGTGCCCTTCAAAGGTTCCTATCCAATCTCCTGTGTCACCCTGTCTTATCATTGGTTTTCCATCTGTAGAAGAGTGTGGCAACATAAGGAAAGGAGTTACAGTAGTAAAACTTTTATTTGACTTAATAATTACATTCGGTGAAAGAGTATGCACACTAATTGTGTCGCTTCTTTCAAATCATTCTGGATGCTATGGCATTTCAGAGTTTGGGTGCCATCTTGGACTGGTTGACCATTCACCTAATTTCATGCAAGACCCTCGAATCTTGCTGGTTTAGTGAAGTCCCATGGGTACAGACTCATACCCAGTCACTTAGAAAGAGGCAGAGAGGGAGTGCACAGGGGATTATAATTATGTTAAGTTAATTATCAAGATGTTAAATTATTAAAGTTTGTTGTTGTGTTAAACTTTGCAACTGATAACTTGGACCACAAGAAGACAACCCACAACTCCACTTTCCCTGAGTATGAATAATTTATGGCTAATTTGTACACTAAAATGTTATTTTACTACAGATTAAATGCACTTTACTAATCCATGATTATTGCTAGTTAATATATAATTATTGTATTATATAGTTAATATACAAGTCAAATGCCCAGTCAAAAACACAAATTGTAAATGATGATGTGTTTTACTAACCATGTGAAAGTGTTAATCACAAATAATCTAGCGTAATATTATTTTGTGGACTAGTTAGTGTTAAATGAAACTTTTTTCCTCAATAAAAAATAATAAAGTCATGAGGCCTATCCCTCTGGATTCATTGCTTCTATGTGTTTGGAAAATTAGTTTGATAAAACCACTTTAACTGTTTTTTTAAATAGAACTCAGACAGTACAGTATTATTGATAATCAATATTAAAGTCTGTGTGAATAAATCCAGACTGGGTGTGTAAGTGATCAGTGAAATTTACACTGGCCAGAGATACACAACTGATATAATAATTAAATTTACAACTTGTTAAAATATCAGAGAATATGGATGTTTTAAACAAATCACTAATAGCTGCAGGCTCAACTGCACATTCACAATCCAAAATCACAATTTTACTACATGACACATTGAGGTTTAATATTTCTTAATGGTAGATTTACCATTTCAGTGTTGAAACCAAAACTTTTAAAAATTTAAAAAAAACTATTTTTGGAATGCCAAATGAAAGTTTTTTGTTTATAAAAGGCAGAGAAATATGTTAGACCTGGGTTTATTTGTTTGTGTTTATGCTAAGAGACTTTCAGCACAACAGAGACCAAAAGTAAAATGTATCAATTTTTTCACTTTTTTTTTTTTGTCACAAGTGCTGCTATCTACCCCTCAATCTACAATCCCTGCACCATTAACCATTAGCAATATCTAGTCAACTGCCTAACCAAAAATACAAGTTGTAAATGATGTGTTTTACTATCACTTGAAAGTGTTACTCAAAAATAATGTAGCATAAGATTCTTTAATGGACTAGTTATGAAACTTTCCTGCATGTTTCATCAACCATTACCAAACAGCTCAAAAACAATATATAGTCCTCAGGCCTATGTCCCTCTGAATTCATTGTTTTCTCTGTGTTTGGAATGCTTCATAAAACACTTGAATTCGTATTTTGAAATATAACATATCTAATACAGTTTACTGATAGTCAATATTAAAGTTAATGTAAGTAAACTCAGACTGGATTAATTTGTAAGCGATATTTAAACTGGCCAGAGAATCAGATAAAAGCAACTACAAGAATATTTGAGAATGTTTGTTTTCTAAGCAAACCTCCAATAACTGAAGTTATATATGCACGTTGACACTGCAAAATCACAACCTTTAATACTACAAAACACATGATGGTACGATGGTTTCAACTGCAATATTTGCCACTCGAAACCACAACTTTTGAAAATGAAAAAAATATTTCTGAACATCAAAAGAAAGGTTTTTGCTTAGAGACAGAGAAATGCATTCTAGGTTTATTTGTCCGAGTTTATGTCAACAAACCTTTAGCACAATAGCGACCAAATGTAAAAAAAATTACTATTACTATTTTAAAAAGGCTCTAACAGTAACACCGAGTTTGCCGATGAAAATGATCCACCGACAACACTAAACGGTTTGTGACATTCCCTCTGCTGTGATCTATCGACAACTGCAGTATTTACGCTAGGTAATACATCTTCGTTTGCAGCACATTATATTTATACGCCAAAATATGAGCATTCATGCTCGTCAGTCGATCAGACACAGCGAAGACCAAAGTATAAAAAGAACCGTTTGGCGTTTAGTGGTTTACCTTTACAAGCGCTGATCAGAAAATATCCGTCGGGAGTCACATCCGAAAACGAAAGATCAACAACAGGTCGTGTGTGGCCGCTACAAGTAAGAGGGATTTGTTTTGCCATCTTGATTATAAAAAAACTTAAAATAAAATATAAAGCAGAAGATGTGATGAAGATGTGAGAAAAACCCCGGTTTCCTTTCCGCGGATTCTCTTAGGGTCCACTTTGTATATGAGACAATATAGAGTACTAAAAGACGTCATCGCACTTAACTCGCCCCAGCTCTCTGTCCGTAAGGCCATTTCAAAATTTCTACTTTTTACAAAACACACATAAAGTTTTGCGACTAAAAAAGAGATATGCAAGAGTCATCCTTAACGCAGAACCTCTCGGTACTAAATGCTCCTCATTAGACTATGCTGGGTTCCTTTTTATGAAGAGGCGAAATCGGGCTAAATTTGCAAAATGTACTCCGGGCAACAAGCGTTCTTTTCGAGTAGTATCCTCGTATTTAATGGTTTGCAATTGTCTTGTTGTAAAACCTAACCTTAACCTTAACCTTAACCCTTGCCATATTGTCAACCTTAACCATAACGTTAGCTTTTTCTTTTTATTTCACGGCTTGGCTCATAAAACAATGGTTCTATTTTTGTCAATGACAAAAATCAATTCCTTGAAAAGTTAACTTCTTTAAAAGGACAAACATCAAATGATCAATTGAAACAAATATTCAATTTTCAAACCAAAAGAGCTTTGATTGTTTTTAGGCAAACTTGGTTATTTACATGGAGTCAGTTTCCCTTTAAAAGCTAAAAAACGCTTCTACGTCACTCAATAAATATAATGTTTTTCAATTCTTTTATTTTTCTTTATTTTAACCTACACCAAAAGCGTCTTTGTGTAGTGTACTACGTATCCACAGTGATGGGCTCTGCCTTTTGAAGATTACTCAATTAGAGTAGAATTCATCTCCATAGCTTCTGATCTGTGTTGTTTAGACTGCAAAGATAACGCCAGTAATTATATAAAAGGCCAACATTGGCTAGTTCAGTCCCGGCGCGGCAAAAACTGATATGTAATGCTGTCCAAACTTTCAAAACTTGAACTTTCACACTCTTCACTCTGATGCAAAATATATATAAGTTTAACGGAGTTGCCAAAACTGCCAGCGTCTTCAGGTGAAACTTCGGCTTCTCCTCTAAAGCTAAGGGAGTGATTATTATTCATGAAGGTGGAGGGGGTGGATGTTTTTTCTAACACAAACTAAAATATATCATAAACCCTCTTCTGAACAAATCTTGATCTTTATATTCCCTTCATCAGGTATCTCGAAAAGATCGTAACCTTTTACGTAACCCCTCCTTCTATCAATCATGAAATAAACTGACATAACCCCTCCTTCTAATTGCAACCCTTCAAACCTTTTAACCCCTCCAACCCCCTCAAAACCATCCACCCCCCCTCCTCAATAAAATTACACAAAAGCCACGTTCCTTGATATTCGGTGATTGAAAGTCAAGATATCATTTAAACCACATTTCTTTAGAAAAAACAATTTGAATTGACAACTGTTGAGACAGTCAACAAGTCGTCGGACCCTCAAGTTGTGTTAGCAAGCAAGTAAGTGACTTCATTTAAACAAGGTAGCCCCTTCAGCCGTGGATTAATATATCCACGGGAGCCCTGTGTATACACTAAAATATACAAATATTTAAATATTAAAATTATGTTTAAACTAGATTATACAATCACTTAAAAGCTAAACTACTTTGGCAATGGATAAAACTAGCATACAGCATGGGATCCCTGTGTATAAAATAAAATTTTCAAAAAAATTAAATATTAAAATTATGTTAAAACTAGAATATATACAATCACTAAAAAGCTAACCTATTTTACAATGGATAAAACTAGCATATAAAACTACTAACGGCTCCGGCATCTACTTTTAAAAGTACTCTGGATTGTTTTCTAAAAGTTTTACCGTCGGCGTTCCTGATTCTTGGCAGTAAACTATTTAAGAGACCTGCGCCACTAAAAAAAAATGTTGTTTTCCCACAATTTGTTCTTACTTTCGGTAAAATTAAAAAATCGTTGTTTCTATCTGTCCAACGCTTTATTTGGTTATTTTATTTGAATCTTCTGAGCTGAGCAAACACGTTATGCCGTTTTGAATGACTATTCACTGCTTTAGTCAATGTTTGAACATGTGTCAGTTGAAGTCTTCGGCTTTGCGTGGAGTAAAACCGAAATTGTGCTGCTTTGTGGATTTCCATACGCAGTTAACTAATTGTAAAACTTTATGAAAAGCTTGTAATTGAATGTGTCTGACTCAGTTTCGATTAGTTATGCTTATTCACTCTTTTTATAGGAATATACTTTATAAGATGTTGAGACTGAAATTGGCGACATTTTAGGAATAATGTTCAGAATATGTCGAAGGCTGAAATTTTGTTACGAACATATTTTTGCCTGTCGAAAATAAAATACAACAGCGCGAATCACATGTTTCAAATGAATTTTACTTTACCTTTGAAAAGTATGATACTAAAATCCTTCTTTTTTATAACAAATCCAGCTATCAGCTAACAAAACTAAAAAACTAGTCCTACTAACAAAACTATCAGCTAAGAAAACGATAAAAACTAGTCCTCTACTCGCTCTAGTCCTATACATATGAATCGCAGTTCGAACACAAAGGAATATAATCTGGGAATATTCACAAGAATATTTCATCCTAAAATTGGCAGAAAAATAAGAATATTCAGCCTGGGCATGAAAAACACTATTTCTTATTAAAAAAGAGTGTATTTCCTGAAATAATTAGGTTTGAAATGATTTGTTTGAAAATGCGTTTCTGGCGGTTTGGTAGTCGAACTGAGTGAATTGATGAATTGCAAAGAGAGTAAGACAAAACACAATTTTATTGGACAAGCAAAACGGGACCAGTTTTAAACACACACAATTTTCTATTTACTGCTTGTTTTTTTAAACACCAGTAGTTTTCTATCTATACTGTCTGTCCTCCGCAATATAATGATCTTTTCACTTAGTCGTAATATAAACAATGAACTGACCGTTTTGTTATTAACTTATTTTTCCGGCTTGGTTCTAGCTAATAATTGGATTATTGTTTCAAAAGTGAGATGCAGTGTACCAGTGCATAATAACAATACCATACAATTAAATAAACTTCTCGCACTCGTCACAGCTGAACTCATACAACTCCTAACGTTGTCAGTTGTTCCAATTTTCATCCATAGCAAAAGCGAATTTAATATTCTGTGAACAACGCATCGGTTCACGCATTGCCATTGGCTTGTTTTGGTTCAAAAATTGATCAGTCCATCTATCCCAATACTGGTTCATTTGGGGTCAAGCCAGTTTGAGCTAGTCCCTCTTCTGAACTTTATTTTTCGCAGATCTGTAACTAGTTGCATCAAAAGTCAACGTTTAACCGTGAAAAGTAGCCAATAATAAGTTCAGGCGGAAAACAAGGAGCTACGGATGGAAGGAAAATCGTATTCAGGTGAAATTCTTTTAGACATTTACGAGGAAAACATTTACATCAACGGCCAAGAAATACTGCCAGAACGATCACCAAATTCCGTTTCGCTTTTGTGTTGTTTGGACGAAGTGACTGAGTGGCAAGTCGAGAATCGAAATTTCGCGTTGATCAAGTCTAGCGGGATTGCTCGGGGAGCGCAGACGAATTATCGACTTTTCGTCAATGGAGAGGACTTTACTACTGGCGAGAAATTATGGGGTGTCTTGAGATCTCGTGGCATCGCAGTAATCGGACACTTGGTTGTCATAACGTGTTCAGTGATTATGCTTGGAACAGTTTTGTTGACTTTTTGTGACATGGAACGGCCACTGCTGACAGCTGTAATGGTCACAAAGTTGCTGATATGTGTATTTCTAATTCTGTGGATCAACGTACAGGCTGGAAAGAAACGAGAAGTTCTCTTGATTTGTGTTTTCGTCGCTTCATATTTAGTCGCGGCAGCAAGTCTTTATTACAAGTTGTATGGAACGAAAATTGACTTCGCTGCAGCAGCACTGATATTTTCGCAAGGGATTCTCTGGCTGTTGATTCTAAGGGTGTGGTATCAACCAAAACATGCAGTGTTCGGCTTGCAACGCCAGTCTTCTTCTTACACTGTGTAACT